>CAHIKZ030004736.1:1817500-1962500 GCA_903632075.3 Acanthosepion pharaonis | reverse complement strand
ACTCGGGAGAGGTATCTGTGAAGTGTTGTTCAGCTTTTGAAGGTTGTACTGATGTTATGTGGACCGCAGATCCTTTGTATTTTCTCCGATTACCCCTTCACATAAGGCATAAATAGTGTACATAATATCTCATGTCAGAAATATAGAAAGACCCTTTCTTCTCATTTTCCTTTACTCTCTTCTGTAAGTGTCTGCTATATAACATTGTACAATTTGTATATTTAATGTTGTTAAGATTGTGGCCACCAATAATGAATCCTAGTAGGACTTCTAATTCTCTAATGAATTCTTCACTGTCCGGTGAGAAGACACATCCTTGTCTTGCGCCCTTTACTCTTTTTGCGCATTTATTGCGATCAATCTACACAGTTTTTTTGTTGTTTTCTGAGTGTCGGGATTCCAAACATTTAACAACAACAACAGCATCTTTTAAATGAAACATGAAAAAGGTTATTTTTTGAAGGCAAAGTAGAAGCAGGACGTCAGTTGAAATAACATTTATATATTCTTTTCAGAAATATACAATGACAATAAAACGCTCTTAGTTCGGTGTAAAATGTGTGAACAGACTTTATAGCGTTCAGCCTAATGCATTTGTGTTCGGTGACAAAGGCTTAGTAGATGTTTACTGGTTAATCCCTTCTATTGTGTGCGTGGACAAGGCGTTAGTCGGTATCTACTGGCTGTCTCTTTTTTATTGTGTGCGTGTATGTGGGTGAATGTGTACGCATGTGTAGATAAAAATGGCATCCGAATTTATTTTATATTCTCGAGAAGCATTATGCTTCTATTTTTATATCTATGAGAGGATTCAAATTTTAATTTTGCATAGAGGTGTGAACTTTTTTTAATACAAAGCTTTCATTGCTTAGAAAATAATTTCACACTGGTTGCGAAAATCTTTTTCTCGAATTTGTGGGAGTGGTGAAAAGAGTTATTATTGTTATTTTCTAAATAGACCAAAAATAACACGTAGGTGTCTACATCTACATCCACGAGTATTTTGGCAATATTTACCCTTGTAACGATTGCTTATCCAACCTTCTGATGGAATGTTATTGGTTCAAAAATATATATAGGATTTAATTCCTATATATTTACTGAATTTTCTATTCTCATGCAAATGTTTTGTTTTTGTTTTTCCAGTATAACTTCTGGATTATTCTACACAGATCTTTTATTTGAACAAAAAAAAAAAAGAATTCAAAATTACATTTATTTAATTCTGTGGAAAATTTGTCCCGGTTTTCCTACATGTTAACGGTGACAGAATCGACAAAAGCAACGACGGCTTAAAAGATTAGAGCGGACATTTATCTATTTTAGGTGGAAGAATAAAAACTCCTGCTCGTGGTGTAACTATAAAAGAAGAAAATGTTTATTTACATGCACAAAAAAGTAAAGGGATATATGAGAGAGTGAAAGGTAGAAGAAAATTCCTTTAACTTAAAGGAAAAAAAGTGTTCATTGTTTGTAAAATGATCATTTTTATATACCGTAAAATGTAAATCTATTTATGTGATTATTTTATTTTATTTTTTGGTGGTGGGGATTTTTATATGTTAAAATTTTCTAACGATTTCTGTTAGGGCACTCGTGGTTAATCTTAACGGGTCTTTACATCTTGCTTCCCAACAAATACATAAAATATTTTAGTTTTAATTTGATTTATCACTTTGGCCTATGTCCATTTTCAAGTCAGTGGGAGCGTCCTCCATCCAAAATTCCGTCTTGCAATTTAAAGAAGGATGTTTTACAGTCAACTGTTGAGGCCTGAAGCTTCCCCAAACAAAAGACAAGAACATTCTTGAAATTGAAAATACGCAAGGGACCCGCACATTAAACTCGACTTTTTATCACATTTCATTCACCCACGTAGAAAGAAAGTAGTTTATTTACTGAGGGGTGGAGGGGGGACGTTCCAATTCCTATTTACTGGAAATTCTTTTTCTTCTGACTGAATTTCTGAGACGATAAATTATTATAATTATATATTATTATGAATCTATCAGGAATAATGTCCTCATTTTGATTGTTAATGTGTATTTTTTTTCTTCTTTCTCCTCGCTACTGAACTTACTTCAGGTAATTTCTACCTATTGTTACGGTCCTATTGTTTATGGTGTTGAATACTACAATTTACCTAACATACAGTAGAAACCTGATTGACTAAAAACTAAATATTCTTCTTATACATTTTTCTACCGCTGCACTTAATGTAAATTTTCTTATTGTAAAAAACTTAAGTAACTCTTAAAAATTGTTACTTTTTTAGTTTATGAGTAAACAAAAATTATATTGTGAAGTGAATTTTATGTTGATTACATATCGTGTACCTTAATAACAGTGACATTTTTATTGTCCATCTTCCCTTATGTTATTGGCAAAAAAATAATCAAAAATATTTTTAACAGTTGGTGCTTGCATAAAACACGTTATTATTTTCTTTAAGATTGCACAGAAAAAATCTACACTTATTTTTATTAATTTATTTATTTTTTAAAAACTTATTCGTCATTTTTCAATACGGTTTTGAAATTAATAGCGTTGCTGTTTGTCAAAGATTCTTTTTAAAATAGTTTCTCAATCCCTCACGCAGTTGACTTCCCCACGCGTTTTGCCTACAACCGGGACGGTAAGGCCTCTCTTCCCGATCTGTGTTTTACCTCCATTCCCGAGTCTTGTAGCGCCTCGCAGCTCTGCCCTCTCGATAACTCCGATCACGCTATAATATCTGTCAACTTCTCCTTCAACTCCACCCCCTGCAAAGAACCTCGTTCTGCTATCAACGCGCAGACTGGGACTCGTTCCGTGATTTCCTCCGCGATGTCCCTTGGGATGTTGTCTTTACGCTCCCCGTCCAAGAATGTGCTTCTGAGGTCTCCTCCTGGGTCAAAGCTGGAATCGACGCTTTCATCCCCTCAAGGAAATTTAAGGTCAAATCGCGCTCCTCCCCTTCGTTCTCTGCTGCTTGCTCAGCCGCCATTGCCCATAGGAACCACTTCTTCCACCTCTATCGTAGCGACATGTCCGACTGCAATAGACGTCTCTTTGGCTCTGCCCGTAACGAGTGTAAGCATGTCCTCAACGAAGCTAAGTCACTATTTGCTGCTCGAATGAAGGAACGTATTGCACTCGGTTCGAATGATTATTGGCGTCTTTGCAAGAGCGTACTAAACAGTAGAAAACCTTCTATACCTCCTTTGTTCAACCAGTTTGAAGTCCTGACCTTCTCTGCCGACAAGGCTGAATGCTTTGCTCGGAAATTTTCATTCAACGCTCGACTCTTCCGGTGTACCCATACCCGATTTCCCACTTAGAACTGAGGCCCTTTTGAGTGAGTTGCACATAACCACGTCATTGGTATTGGGCATTATCTCTAATTTAGACCCCCACAAGGCTAGTGGTGGAGATGGGATACCTGAACTTGCGCCTGCCCTCTCCAAATTATACAACTACTTCCTCAAGGAATCTTGTTTTCCAGACTAGACTGCTGGAAGTCCTCATCGATTGTTCCTGTCTTCAAGAACTCTGGCGACCCCTCTGACCCTTCTAACTGCCGTCCTATCAGTCTCCTAGCCCTCTTCGGCAAAGTCTTCGAAACTTTAATCAACGCCGAAGTGGTTAACCACCTTACATCCCATGATCTGCTCTCAGACAAGCAATATGGTTTCCGCTTTGCCCAATCTACAGCTGATGTGCTTACGGCCATCACTGAAATTGTCTACCAAGATCTTCAGAATAACGGAAAAGCTCATGCCGTGGCCCTAGACATCTCCAAAGCGTTTGATAGGGTTTGGCATGCCGACCTTCTTCGCAAGCTCCAGGGTTATGGTATTACAGGTCGATTGTTTGACTTGATACAATCATTTCTGTCAAACCGTGAATTAAAGGTCGTTCTCAACGGTTTCTCCTCCAGCCCCTATCCCACGAACGCAGGTGTTCCCCAAGGCTCCATCCTAGGCACTACTCTGTTCCTTATCTTCATCAACGATCTTCCTGACGCCGTTGATTCCTAGGTGGACATCTACGTGGACGACACTAGAATTTACTCCTGCCTCAAAAACAAATCTAGTGTCGTTGACAAAACTAACCTGGCCGTTCGTCTCGAAAAGGACCTCCAATCGGTTGTGAACTGGGGCCGTAATTGGCTGGTTAATTTTAACGCCACCAAAACAAAACTGCTCTCTATTAATCACCACAGAGATCCTTCCCTGCTCCCCATTAGAATGTCTGACGCTCAACTTCCCGAGATCGCCTCTCTGCGTCTGCTCGGTCTCACGCTGTCTACTGACCTGAGATGGAACAAATACATTGAATCAATTGCTTCGTCCACCGCAAGGAAAGTTGGCTTCCTGTGCCGCGCCAGAAAATTTTTCTCCCCGGAATCGATTCTTCAAATCTACAAATCAACCATTTGCCCTTGCATGGAGTATTGCTGCCGTATATGGTCTGGAGCACCTTATTTTTACCTCGGGGTTCTTGATAAGATCCAGAGACGGATATGCAATGTAATTGGCCCTGATCTGGCATCTCGTCTACAGTTGCTCTCTCACAGACGTGCCGTCGCCTCTCTGTGTCTTTTCTACAAATACTTTCATGGTAATTGCTCCGATAAGCTGCTTTCGCTGGTTCCAAGACTTCGCGAATTCAAGCGTCCTACGAGGCTGACATCCCGCTCTCACCCTTTCACTGTTGAAACTGTTAAATGTAGCCGCCTCTTCTACTCCTATAGCTCCATGTCTCGCACCTCTCGCCTATGGAACTCTCTTCCCTACTCCTGTTTGCCTAATAGCTTTAATCTCCAACTATTCAAATGTAATGTCAATCGACATTTCCAGTTGCCTTGATCTATCCACTATCCTTCTCCTCATCCTTTCCTCTATCACTCCTATCTGCTCTCGCTCCAAATCCTCTGTAACCTCTTGCGTGCTGGTGGCTTCCCGCCTTGCTAGGTGTGATATGCTTAAAAAAAAGAAAATGACTGAACTTCAAAAATAAAGTTTAAAATGTCATTTTCGAGTGTGAACCTTTTTTAAAAAAAATTTCATAACAACTGTTATTTTAGGTATATCTGATGAAAAAGGAAATCATTCAGACATACTGCCTTTGACTATCTTTTTTCTCTCGGAAGATTAATAATATGATAATTCAGATAATTCAATAACTGAAACTCTCTAGTCTAACAAGTAACAATTCAGCATAATAAAACGCACACACACATTGAGTGCAATTAGATATTTTATGACATTTTTTAATTAAATTTGGGGTATTTTTCATTATGCATGCTCATTTTTTTAGCGAATCTTTGGAAATACCTACTCAAAAATCAAAATATAGTAATTTGTCTTAAACTATATGAAGACTGAAGCCTCCTTCCAGAAGCAGACTACAGATTCAGTCATCTTTGATGGGTAAATAAGAGTTGCCTCCCTTTGATAGACATTTGCTTTTTTGGTACAAAATCGAAATGTATAATTTGTATTATTGTGTCGATTAACATAACAATCACTTTAAATTCAGAATTATATATTTTATTTACTTTTGTGCATTATTAGTTTACATAAGAATTCATAATTATTGTTCAATGATTTTTTTCAGAATAGCATCCTCATTTTCTAAGTTCACAGAAAGCGTTTTTAAACAAATGGAAATGCGACACCGAAAAATCCGAACGCGCATTGAAATAGAAAAAAAATGCATTTCAAAATCTAAAAAAAAATTTACTAAGAGACAGGAAATTTTCGTTAGAAACAAAGAAAGGAGTGTTCAACTGTTACGTAATATCAATCCTTCTATATATCAGTGAATGCTGGATGATTTCCTAATAGACTTGAGGCAACAGATATGTGGTTCTATAGAAGGATGCTGAGAATACCACAGAGGAAACATGTGATCAACGAGGAAGTTTTAATGAAAATGGAAACAAAAATAATACATACTTAGAATAAGAAAGAGACTGCTGAAATTTCTTGAACACATAATGAGGAAGAAGGGTTTGGAGGATTTGACACTCACAGGATATACCAAACACCAAAGGGACAGAGAAAGGCAGCAGACCACCTACCTGACCAACTTATGTGAATTGATGGTGGAACAGTGAGTGGGAGGGTTAATAAAAAGACAAACACTACTAATAACTAAATAGTATGGGAAGCTGTGGAAGAGCCATAATTGCCTATGTCCTGAAGTGACACAATACATAGAAGAAGAAAACAATCCTCATCTTAGATGTTTTTGTCACATTTTAACTATCGTACTCTTGGTCCTGCTTCAGATATTCATCATATGAAATGAATTGTTAAAGGCATCCTTTATTTAATTACCAGTTTACTTCTAATTCAATGAAAATTAATAATAGTTAATGATGTAATGAATATGCATACACCTGGGTTCCCCCTCACAGTAATATGATTGGCTGGTGTCAGCCATAAATACAGACTGATGTGGAGGTACAGGCACAACGCCTATTGTCTTTGTCTATTGCCTACGCATATTGCCTACCACTACGACGAGGACCAGTCCATTACGGTTACCTGCTAGATTGTCCTACTCAGTTACAGTAGTCAACAACCACTTTGCTATTTCGAACAAATATATCCCTTTCCAGGACCTATCAGTTAATGACTATGAATTGCATTTGACAGTAAATATTTTTCACTCTTCTTACTCCAAATCTTCTACCAAAAACTCTAGCATCATCTCAATACTAACTCCTTACAGTTACAAAAATCATCTTCCATATTTTTGCTTTTCTTTTGACATTACAACCAAACTTGATTTTATAGCCTAGATTCTATTTAAAAGTGGCTTAAAATATTAGCATTATTTATATCTATTTATAATGGGGAATCATGACTGCAAATATTCTTTCTTGTGAGATCATTTTTGCAAATATCATTTCTTGGAAGATCATTACTGTAAAAATTATTTCTTGGGAGATCATTATTGCAAATATTCTTTCTTGGGAGATTATTACTGTAAATATTATTTTTTGGGAGATCATTATTGCAAATATTCTTTCTTGGGAGATTATTACTGTAAATATTATTTTTTGGGAGATCATTATTGCAAATATTCTTTCTTTGTCAATCATTACTGTAAATATTATTTTTTGGGAGATCATTATTGCAAACATTCTTTCTTGGTAGATCATTACTGTAAATATTATTTCTTGGAAGATCATTATTACAAATATTCTTTCTTGAGGAATATGAAAATATGACAGACTCTTCTTTTGTCAAAAACCTCTGAATAAATAGCAAAAGCTCCCGATCTGATGTGACAGCAATACTGATTGCATGAGTAAATGGTAGATTTGAAAATTTATATAAACTTATTAATTAAACCTTTTTCTAGACATTAATTAATATAGTGATGTTAAGTCTATATCTTCATCATATTCATTTAAAAACAGTTTTTAATAGAATACTATTCAATTTAAAAGAAAATTATTAAAATTCCCATTTATTTAAAATCACACCAGTAATGTTCATATTCAGAATAAATACTATCTATTGCACTTTGTATGTTTGTTTATCAGTATATCAACTCCTTATAGGTCATTTAATGCTGAAATTTAATTTTATTAGGACCAAAAAAAGAGTGTATTACTGGTATATTTTTTTTTCGCTGTTAATTTTTTACTATGAATTTGCATTGCAGGTATTTTCACTATAAAAATGTATTTTTACACTTTCATATTGTTTTGACCCCAGGTTTAAGTATTTGCCCATAAATGGAACCCTTAATAGGTGGTACCACTCCAGATCAGGGTAGACCTGGGAACAACAGCAAGTAAGAGGTGATTCCACACTCTTTAGAACATCTCTATCAGAGGCCTTGTTGCCGGATGTAGTTCATCGTCATACCCAGGATGTTTTGCAGTTTCATTTATAATTTGTTTAAATATATTGCACATTTAATATTAATAAACAAATTCAGGATAAAAAATACATTTCACACTTTTCATTTTTTTTTTTTCTACTTTCTCTAATTACATATGTTTTACTTTAAAAATATCTTTGCTTATATAAAGAGTAGAGAAAGAAGCTGTTTATCAAAACATTCCTTGGAACATGCCGCATCAGAATACATGTAGTTTTAAGCGCCTGTAGAAAGTTGAAGGGGGTTGAAAATTTGGCCTTGTAAAAATATTCAACTCATCCACAAAGAGAAAGGAAAAGAAAAAAATCATATAAAATGTAAATCCAAAATTTTGACAGGTTTCATAGAACAGGAAATAAACTAAACAGAGAAAGAGACTCCACTTACTACTTCAACTCACCCTGTTACTCTGACTGCTACTAGTACTGATGATTTGATGTGTTGCATAATTAACAGGAAAAATGCTCAGCTCTATACTAAAGTGTGTTAATTGAAGAGTACCCATGTTTTATAAATTTTTTCTACAAAATGTTTAAACCATCTGCTTTTATTTTGATATTTTTTATAACATTAAATTTTTTTCAAATATTTTTTCACTTTTTTATAAACCATCTGACTTCCTTTTGCAGGGTTTTTTTTATTGGAGACCCTTTTTTGCACAGCAAATTTTATTCATATTTTTTTTATGGACTATCCAGCTTCATTTTGACATTTTTTTGCAAAGAAACCATGTTAACAACATTCTAATTTTCTTAATAAGTTTTTCATACAATTTAATACTCTTTGTTTTTTTTAAATAAGTTTTATATTAATTTTTAAACATTCCTAAATTTTCTTAGTTTTTCATACAATTTTAATAATATCTTTTTTTTTTATTAAAATATTTTTATATTAATTTTTATACAATTCCAAAATTTTAATTTTTTCTCATCCAATTTTAATATTATTTTTTTTATTAAAAACAATTTTCATACTTTACCATATAACAGAAATTACATCACTTGAATTTCAACAACAGCAACAAATAAAAGGGGCAGCAACTGCCACTGAAAGATGATGACATAATCAAGATAGTGACCTTCCACACTACTTCAAACAAAAGGTTTAGGAAGGAAGCCCCCATCAATACTGGAAAAAATGATAACAGTGAACTTGAAAAATCTATTTTCCTGAAAAACTGATTTGATTGAAATGGAAAATAGCACTGGCTACTTGGTCAATGAATGCCAAATGTTTCCTTATAAGGAAACAACTACCATACATACAAATCTCTTTTAATGATAGACCAGAAGTTTTTTATTGGATTAATATCTGAAAACAATTGGGAGGTACATTCCACTAATTTAGTGTCTTTGAACCCTTTGGTGGGGCTGCAGATAGGTGAGAGTCAGCTTTGGAGAATATGAAGGAATATCTTTCATGAATATAAACTTTAGCTTAAAACTTGTTTATTATGATCTGTGCCATACCAAAATATGTCTTGTTCAAGAGTTTACCATAATTCCCTACATTTTCTTTGAACCACTATTAACATTGAAGTGACCTATAATTTTACAGCCTTTAATAATATTTATATAATATTAAAAAAGAAAGAAATAGTAACAAGAAAGACCACCTTCTCAATGTATTAAGTTGAAAAATTTATTAACTATTCCTACAGATTATGTATTAAAGAAAAATAAATAATTTAAGAGAATATCTCTCAAAGTTAGAAAAAAAAAGAACTCACTACTTTTTAGTTTAACTGGCCTTGTGCCTGTTTTGACCTAGTAAAACGAAAAATTATTGACCTACTTATCCCATAATTTCCGAATTTTTTGGAGTTATCTCCCTTTGATAATGGAGTTGGATAGCTTAACGTCTGTTTCGGTCGGATATTTCGGCGATGATGGAAAACACAATATTTCGGTAAATTAAACTTGTTGCTTTTGTTTTAAATCCTATTTTAATGTCATCCACTGTTTTTGTTTATTTATTTTGTATAATGTCAAAAGAAAATATATAATTGTTTTTATATTAGTTTCCTTTTCAAGCGTCAGTCGCACGAAAATGTGTCAATGTTGTTGTTGAAAAAGGAGAACATTAAAAAAAAAATCCATGAAAAAAAGAAACAAAAAAAGCAACAGGTGCTTCTTCCTTGTTTTTTGATTTTTCCTTTAACCAAAAACGACATCTGCCATTAAAATTACCACCTGTCATTTGTCAAACAATGAAACTTTATCTATTAATCATCACTTCTTGTTGCCATTTCATTTTTTTGTTTTTTAGTCTTCTCTTCGTTTTTTTTTTTTTTTTGTGGTTGTTGTCAAAAGACAACTTCAATAATGACAAGTGCTTCACTTTCTTCTTCTCAGTCGGCATTGTATTTTCTTTACCAAAATTATTTTTGCGACTTTAATTATTTAATAACTGCTTATTTAATTATTTTAAAATACCCCCCACCAACGAAAAAATATGGAAAATATTTATTGTAGGATTTAAAAGAAAAAATTAATCTTCAACGAAAAATAAAAAAAATTGTTTGGATTTTCCAAGTTTATTGAATGTCATAAACTAAAAAAAAAAAAACACTAATAAACAAACATTGTTTCCAACTTGATAATAATCTCCTGTTTTCTTAAATTATTTAATCTACCACACGAAAGGAAAAATAGGGGGAAAATTGATATAAATCAATCAATATTCAATGTGTTATTTTTTTTTTAATTCTGTTTTAAAATGAAATAAATTAGTTCCGTAAATTTGTTTTTAAGCCCCACACAGAAAATCAAATCGTCATATTTCCGTTTAAGTATAAATTTTTAAATTTATTTTTCTAAAAATTGTTTGACATTACAGATGAATACAAAAGTCTCAATTACAATTTATTATCATTTTGATCTGACAGAAAAGGTTTTTTTGTTGTTTTGACTTTTGACTTAAAAAAATAAAAATTAAAAAAAAGCTGCTTTATTTATACTTATTTTTTACGAATTAAGAAATTCTTTTTTTTTTTTCCCCCTCATTTTCATGACTTTGTTGATATGAGAGACGGGAATCCGTTCTTCTTTCTGTCGTCCAGATCGATTTTGTCGACAAGAATCAATCATTTCTCATCAAATTCATCAAAGGACTGTTTTTAAAAATACAAAAAAAAAAAAAAAATTTAATAGTCACTCATTTAAAAAAAAAAACAAACTTTGCCCTTAACACCAGTTGAATTCGCTGGTCTAAAATAAATCAACACCGTCACCCACCGCCACGCCCAAAACTCTCCTCCTCCTCCTCTTCCTCCCTTTGTATGTCACAAGGTCAAAGGAAGATTGTGTTGCACTAATTTTCCAGTTTGGAAAAGTATGCCACTCTTTTCATTTAGTAGTATTTCTCTTGATTTTTAGATATATTGTTTAACTCTTTTTGGGATATTCAAATACTCTCGTCTTTTTTTAAGGCTCTCTAATTATATTCTTTTTTAATTTCATATATCCGTCCAGGTAAGATGAGAATCGAAACACGGCCGTAATTGTGTAGCGATTTTTACATGTTCTTTTCGGTGTAATATCCTAAAATAAATAAAATTTAAAAATCCGATTATTTTTTGTATTCTGTCAGTAAAAATGGGAACATCTGATGGTTTGGTTTCGTTTTCAATTTAACAAAAAAAAAATTTTAATTAATGTTCTTTTTTTATTATTTCTTATCTTTTCCTATACAAAATTAGGTACTTGTTTGTTTGTTATCTGTCACTGGTGACATAAAGTTAATGTGATATTTAAAGTTTTTTTTTAATTGTTCTTTTTCTTAAGACTGCTAAATCTATTTGTGAAGTTGGAAAATTAATTTAAAAAGTGGCGACAGATAATCTAAAAACTGAATATATATATCAATAAACTTCAAAATGTGATGAAGATATGAAAAGATATCCAGATAATAAATTTTATATGAAAATAATTTAGATTTTATTTTTAGAAAAAACATATACGTTAAAAATTTTTATTTAATTTTAATAAAACTTGCATGGAATCCGTAAAAAAAAAATGGGTAACAAAATTCTGGTAGTAAACATTTTTAAACAGTTAAAATTTTCAAAACTTATCTTCCCAATTCAAAGATTTGTAGATAGTATCCACTCTTCAGAGGCTTAGATAGTTAAATTTAATTAAATTGTATAACTCTGAGTCGAGGGAATAAATTTTGAACATTTTATTAAATAAAATGTTCATAAAATTCATTTCTTTGCTATTAATATTCTGTTTTAATATTGAGGTTTTGAAAAAAAATGAAATTAAGATTTGTTGAAAGTTTTACAAAACAAATTGTAAAGAATCAAATCATGGCAGGCATATTAGAACACATTCTTTTTAAATCATTTCATCCCATGCAAGGCAATAAAGCCACTAAGAAACATTGTTTACTGAGTGTGACAGACTATGAGAAAAAGAAAATATTACAATAAAAGAACAGAAATTCACAAAATAATGATTGACATTGTGATAAGTACATGAGAAGAAACTTTTAGCATAAAACTTAATTTGAAATAAAATTTAATTATAATTAATGGAAAAAATAAAAATGACACAAATTACATTGATTAAAATCATATATTAAATTATTAATCTGCAAAAGTTCATTTTTTAAGCATATGTAATTATTAAGTTATTAGAAAATTTATATCCTTCCCTTCAAGTAACACACTTCTTTATGGAGCCTAGCATTTCTCTGTCAAATATTAGTATGCAATTTTATCTACTGCTACATCTCTGCACCATGTGCAGGACAATGTATCAAGTAGTCAGTCTGTGTGATAGTGATTATTTACCCGCTGCCTTAAGTGTTTGAATCGTAGTTTGATGATGTAACAGTCCTTGTTGAAGTGATAAGTCATTAAGAAATCTTCCTGTGTCTAGTCGATTTCCTGTTGTAAGAAAAACCATCTTCAGAAGAAGCTGGACTAAAAATAAAGAGAAACAACTTTTTTTAAAGAACCTCAACAATTTATGGAATATAAAAATTTTGGTTTTACACTTTCTTTGCTATCTCTTTTTTCTTTTAATCTTTCTTTGTGCATGAGTTTTCACACGGACGAATTTTCATCCACTAAACCTTCCACAAGCACTCTAATTACAAGGACTGCTTTCCTTAAAAGCACTATTCATCTTTTTTGTTATTTATTATCATTAGATAAAATTCTATTATAAACAGCAATTTATTGCAATAAAAGATGAACATTATTTGAAAAGAAACCTGATTCATTGAATTTACCCTTTCCTTTGTAATCTTCCATCTGTACATTTTAAATTCAATGGATTTAATTATTTTTTTTCAAAATTTTAAAAATGTTTTATTTGTATTTTTTAATTTTCCTGGAACCTTTCTATTCAGACAGGAGATTCTTTTTAATTTTGTTCAATTTATTGATATTTACTTTCAGTGTTTGGGTTTATTTTGTTTTACAGCATATCAACCGCAATGAGTTATTTAATGTCAACAAGATTTTTAGAATAGATTTGATTGTTTGTTCATTTGTTTAGCAGCATATCAACTCCTTATGGGTCATTTAATGCCAAAATTTAATTTTGCAGCTAATAATTTTTTTTTTAAGTGTATTGCTAATATTTTTACTATAAAAATCTATTTTTATAGCTTTATAGTGCATGACCCCAGTTTGGAAGTTAACTATTTTCCCTTAGCTGGGACCCTGACAGGTGCTACCACCCCAGGTCAAGGTGAACCTGGGATCAACAGCAATTAAAAGGTGATTCCATACTCCTTAAAACCTCCAGATCAGAAGCCTTGCAGTTAGATGTAGTTTATCATCATACCCAGGATGTTTTATTTTCAGTTTATATTCTTTAGAGATTGCAAGGTCATCTAGAACAAATTTGTGTCCTGGCTCTATACAACATATCATCATTGCTGGCAGATCTTCTGTGTACCACAGTGTGGAAAATATCCAATAACAAAAGTGAGGGAAACAAAAAGAAAACAAATCTAAGTGAAACTGGCTAGATTATAAAAAACTAAAAATTAAATTTAAAATTTCTCGCACTCCTCGTCCATGTACATGTATTGTGGCACCAACATAAGAAATTTAGTTCGATGAAGTCCTAAAGGACAAAATATGTCACAAGTAAACTTTTTCCAATTTGTCATATATTTTCCCCAGTTTCAGTTTATATAAAAATATCTCATTCATATGGCTGTCTTGTTAAAATCTAATAAAAATTCAAAGTTTATTAGTTTTCATTGTTTTAAACCAGTGTAATATACCAAATATCATTTGCAAAAGAATTTAAGTGTCATAGATGCAGATGTTGAGCTTCCATTGATGAGTTTAGTTTGCATCCTCTCTCCTGTCGTTACAGAGCTGGCCACTTTCCAAGATATGCAGTAATAAACGACATCAAAAGAGGTCTGGATGTAGCAGGGTTTCCTTCCCAAATCGAACCCGTAGGCCTCGAACAAGGTGATAGAAAACAACTGGCTGGGATTACCATTTTCCCTTTTAAAGAAGGGGAAATTGTTGATTTGGGATGCGACCTGTGCTGATACATTTTCGACTGGTAATTTGATCAGGTCTGCAGTTGAGCCGGGGTCTGTCACACGGGACACGGAGATCAAAAAAATAGTTAAATATTCTTCTCTTGCGGACAGATTTATTTTTACTCCAGTGGCAGTGGAGACTTCAGGAGTTATTGGCCCTTGCTGAATGGCATTCAATGCATCTTGATTAAGGGATGAGCCTTGCAAAACTGAGTGGCTTTTTACAGCATGCCTCACTGGTGATGATGTGAGGTAATGCTTTCTGAATCATTGAGGCTGGCAGAGGATAATAAAAAAAAACAACAAAAAACATTTTGTTTTTTGGTTATAGATACTTTGTTCAAATAAATTCTTTATTTCTTTAAAATCAAAAAGAATAAATATAGGGAATTCATTGAAATAATTACAAAAATTTAAAAAACACCAACTATGAGTTAATATTCCAAAGCTGATTTTACCTGACTATTTTAGTAGCAATATGCTAGATTATTGGTATGTTTCTTGCCTGTTTGCTCTCAGCTCAGAGGTTTGAATCCAAGTAAGATTTGTGTCTAACTTGACAAAAGCCAAAAGATTAAAAAAATAGTAATATTGGCTTTCAGATAATAAAAGTGTTTAAGAAGTTTAATTTTAAATTAATATAATTTTCAAGTCTAAATTTGAAACTTTCCTTCAAATAAAATAGAGTTTATGGCCACATTACATTGAAACATCAGTTCCTGTACAATCAGCAAAGTTAAGCAACATTGGGTATGGTTAGTACCAAGATGGGTGACCACTTGGGAATACCAGGTGCTGTTAGCTTAAATGTGTGGTTGGTATAATGGATAATGGTTCGGAGTTGTTAATCGGAAAGCCGAGTTCCAGTTCCACTTGGGTTCGTTATATTCACTTATGCACAAATATCCTTAGAAAAAGCATGAATCCACCTCTTCTCCCCCAGCTATGGGTTAATTAGTAAGATTTGTATCAGTAAAAATATTATATTCTCCCCACAAAATTCTTATAATCTAAAAATATTTTCTGGTTTTAAATAACCTGCAAAGGGTTGATAAGTTGTAGAAAACAAATCAATGAGAATAAATTAGGAGGTGGTTGCTGACTGTTTAATTCAGGTTGTTTCACTTTTTCTTTCTTTCTTTTTTTTTTTTTTACTAATGTAGGCTATAAAGATATTGTGACATTTTCCATTTGTTACAAAATCTATCTATCTATATATATATATATAATTTTTTTTTCATCTGATTTTTTTAAGGTTCAAAGGAAATAATTTTGCTTCAAAGAATATAAATAAAAATTGTTTTTATACAATTGAGTTTTAATATTTTACATTTCTTCCCTCATCAGGTTGTATTGCGTATTATTGACGATCAAGTACTTATAGGAGACCTACACAAAAAAGTATTGGATCAACTTGGTAAGAAATATTTTTATTTAAAAGAAAATTAACTTCTACCATGATCTCATTGATTGCCAGAGGCCTTGCTAGGTCCTCTTCATGGCATTTCTAGTGGAGTTGTTATTGTCCAACACCTCTTATAAGTAGCACATGTGATAAGGGACATCAAATGACATGATGCTGGCAAAAAGGAGTAAAATCTCTGAGCTGACTGATTTGATAAGATCAGGTCTTGAAAAATTTAAAGGTAATTCTTATAAAAATCAAAGAACCTTTTTCAGCAATCCTTATTACTGGCAGGTAGTTCCTTAGCTCTGTCACTTGCAATGCAAAAACAATTTCTTAACCTTAAATAAAATGTGCTAATTAATAAAATTATTGAAATTGTTATACTGACAACGCCTTTAGAACAAGAATATATTTGTATGACTTAAAATTAGAAAGAGACATCTGAAATGAAAGAGGTCTAGGAAAGTTTGACACTCATAAGACATATTGATGCAAGTGCTACAAAAGCAATGGTTAGCATCCAAAATTTCCAGGAACTGGTTTTATAAAGACAGATAATCTTTAGGAACTTATTCTTCTTATTTTCTTTTCAATCTGTGAATGCAAACAAATCATTTTAAATAATATCAAAAATAATTAAAAGATTTTGGAAAACATTTATTTAATAAGATATTTCTGGATTGAAATTCTGTTCTCATATTTCCGTTCAGAAGTATGATGCTTTTTGATTCCACCGTCATCAGTTCTGTTATGGTTTCTTAGCCACATTTGAAATGAATCATGGCAGTGCCAAAGATCCAATGGAAGACCTATCAAATTAATGACTAGAAAATTTGTCACATTTCTAACTTCAAAACTTATTGAAGTTTTACTAGGCGTGAGCTTAACATAACTAACATTTTACCTAGACCATCGGCTATTAATATATAAGATTATTTCTGGATAATCCAACAACCAGTTTGCTAAGGTTTTAAAAATTTTAAGACTCAGCTCACACAAACTGGTAGGATGCTACCACTGGACAGAGGGAACCAATGAGTAACCTACTTAATGAGCTGGTGTAAATGGCTGGCTGAACAGAGAATGGGAATGATGGCAAAACAGCATAAGATTCTAAGGTAATCAACAGTAAAATATAGAATTGTCCCTTTGTTGTGGCTTCTAATATTTTTTTCTTTAAACTACTTGGGATTGGCTTATGAGATATTGTGCAAGAAATGATTTTGTTCTGAAGCAGATGATATTGTTGATATGTTGTCACAGTAAAATATTCAGGTATATTTAATGCCATATAAAGAAAGCCTCTCTGCTTTGATAGTCAAGATCCGGAAAACTGAGTTTTCTCTCATTTTGACCTGAAGTTGCCTACTATAAAGAGGTGAAAGGCATAATCTGAATAGCATTCCCCTTTTATCTCATTATCTCCACAATCCATTTTGTCTTACCCAAACCATTTCTCCAATTCACAACCCCACCTATTGATTTATTTATTACTGTTGATTTTAATTTCTTCAACAATAAAGTTTTTTGCCTCCCTGTTGCATATTTTCCCTACAATGTCTCTGTCAGGAACATCATCATCATCTAACAATATTGTTAATAAACAATTCTGGCATTCATTCTTCGGCAATGTTTATTATTTTAAAAAGCGATGATTAGAATGTTAATAAAGACTAAACATGATGAAAGTGAATTTATACACTTTTTTTGTTCTTGAGAATTTAAAACAAAAATATTAACCACTGTTTGTTTACAAGAATAATTTTATATTTACAACATTCTAAAAACTAATCCAATTGTATTAAAACTAATGAAATGCAATATTTATCATTTAACAATTTATAAAGAAATAAATATGAAAATTTACTAAATTATTAAAATATATGAACTAACTCTAAGGAAGTCTGTCTATATTTCTGAGATGAGGTATTATGTACAGTATTTACATTAGTCGGACTATTGTCCTCATCTTTGTCGCCATATTTGTCACAACGTTTCAGCCGTTGTACGCTCCGACCTTCTTCAGGTGGTTGGAATTTCAAACTGAATCCAGAGACATTAGATAAGGAATTGGTCAGTATAAGTAGTACCCTACAATGTAACAACTACCCTGGGTACATGGCAGCAGCCCCCAAAAACTGGGATAGGTGGGTACAAGAGGAGGAGGAGGAGGACAACAACACTCAGAAAACAGTCTGCCTGCCTTATGTGAAGGGGTTATCAGAGAAAACACAAAGGATCTGCGGTCCATATAACATCAGGACAACCTTCAAAAGCGTGACAACACTTCACAGGTATCTCTCATGAGTGAGACCCCCCACAGAGAGGAACATGACTAAAGACTGTGTGTACGCTATCCCGTGCAGCTGCGGAAAGGAATATAAAGGAGAGACAGGCCGCTCACTCAAGGTAAGGCTTCAAGAACACCAGAAAGCTGTAACGCGAGGGGAAGTAGAAAAATCAGGCGTGGCTGACCACATATGGAGAGAGAAGGGAGATCACCGCCCCCTGTGGGATCATGTTGAGATCATAGACAGGGAACACCATTGGAAAATTCGTAAACTTAAGGAATCAGCACATATGCTAGGCCACAAAAATCTCCTGAGCCGACCAAGCATAGAAATAAATACAATATGGGAACCAGTAATAAGGAGTGCCAGAGAAAAGCAATGATAACAAAGTTGCAATATGAACTCTGGTAAAAACATGCAATGATAACAGCAAAAATTGCAATATGAGCACTGGTAAAAATGATGCTGAAAACATTAGGTTTATAATACTCAGAAGTTCATAGTTCATGTGCCATGTGTCCTCAAGGACACATGGCACAGTGGATAAAGGCGTTGGTTAGATCCAGTGACAGACCCAAAGAAGGTGAGTTCAATTCCTGGTTAAGGCAGTGGAGAACTTTCAGAGGGAAAATTAGCAGGAGATAAGAGATAATTAATAACTGACATCCATCAAACATGGCATGTGGAACTAGAACAGTTTACCCCAGTGATCGAAATAAAGGGTTCAGTTCGAAATTCCAACCACCTGAAGATAGGCCGGAGCGTACAACGGCTGAAACGTTGTGCTTCTGTT
The DNA here is from genome assembly GCA_903632075.3 of Acanthosepion pharaonis. Classification (NCBI taxonomy): domain Eukaryota; kingdom Metazoa; phylum Mollusca; class Cephalopoda; order Sepiida; family Sepiidae; genus Acanthosepion; species Acanthosepion pharaonis. Next base: position 1,943,599 of record CAHIKZ030004736.1, on the reverse strand, counting down.
ATGTATTTAGAGATTCTTGACAAAAGAAGACTCAGCAATATTATCAGACCTGATCTTGCATCTCAGCTTCACTCACTTTCCCACCACCATAAAGTTTGCTTCCCTTTGTTTCTTCCATACCAATATTTTGACAGCAATTGTTCTGATGAGATTTCCTCCTCAGTATCTTGACTTCATAAATTTTAATGCAGTACTAGATTGGCAGATAGGTCTCATTATTCCACCGTTGAAATTGATAGTTGTCACCATAAGTTGTATGCTAATTGTTTCTTCTCTTGCATGTCTTGCTTGTGGAACTCTTCCAGCTTCATGCTATCCTGAGCTTCAAAAATTTAAATGCAATGTTAATCATCATCTTTTGTCTTTTTGGATCCTGTTTTTACCTTGTCTGTTTCTTTCACTCTCAGTAAAATCTTGTGTCCTAGTGGCTTTACTCCTTTGCCTGGGTGAAATGATAAAAAGGCTCAGTAATAATTTCTGGAGCCATATTTTTTTTATTCAAACAGGTTTGAAAGGGTTTATCTCAAGAGAATCCTAAAATCAACATTCATGTCTCAGTAATAATTTCCGGAGCAATTATAGATCTTACTTTGAACACTTTGAAAATCTTTGCTTCCAACACTTGCTTTTGACTATGACTCATCTACTTTGCTTTGTGATTAGTGAGTGAGATTTTTTTTTTATTATTTTTCTGCAATTTTAATATTTTAACAGCTAGCAAGAATTATCAAATTCTCACATTGATAATTATCATTGATACAAGTTCTTGTCAAGTTTCAACTTGTGTAAGTGATTTGTATAATCCACTTTAATTTTGAAAAATTCATTACTTACCCACTAGAAGTTGCACCAAATTGGTATTCTACATTTGTGTAGGCATTAAGAAAGAGAAGTATTCAAAAAAGTTACTTTGCACTTTTGACTGTGAAAGAAAGAAATCATGTTTAAAAAGCCACCTTTTTGTTACATATGCAAAAACCTGCACATGTTATATATCTCTTTAAAAAATGAAATCAACTAGACTATTCACCCAAAACATATACTGTATATACTCACATATCATGCAACTTTTGAAGACCTAATTTTGAAGCTAAATTTAAGGGTGTTGCATCATACACAAGATGTAAAATTAGTATATGCACTGCTGGCCCTATGATGTTGACCAAACTATCATATCCTTTTACTGTAGTCAAATTAGTTTCAGAATTAGGTCTTCAAAGTACACATGATACATGAGTATGTATGGTATTTGAAAAAAAATAATTTAAATTCTCAACATCTTCTCTCCTTCATGCACATATGGAGTCTCATCAACATAAACATCACTTTAAAATGCATCATGCAAAAACTTTTTCCACTTTGTCATAATATGTCTATAAAAAAAAAATTTTCATCCAACAACAAATAACAAACATCAGTAATACATATCAATAACTTTGAACAATTTTAACTGCAAAGAATTTTATTCTTCCTAATAAGGAACTTTATCAAAATGTATTCATAATTTCAGGATTTGCATGTTTAAATAATTTGTTATTAAAGAGAATTTTTTTAAAAACAACATTTTGTTGTCTTATGCTATGCCCTTACTAAAAGATTTGCTTAAATATAAAATATTGCATCAAGAAACAGCGAAATTTCATTAGAAACAAAGAAAAGAGAGCTGAATTGCTATGTAATATCAATCCTTTTATATAGCATTGATTATGGAATAATTTCCTCAGAGAAGAAGAGGTGACTTGAAATGTGGTTCTACAGAAGGGTGCTAAAAATACCATGGATGAAGTATGAAAGTAACAAGGAAGTTTTAAGGAAAATGGAAACAAAAGAGACACAAAGTTGAAAATTCTGAGACACATAATGTTGAAAGAAGGCTATGAAAATTTGGCAGTCACAGGACATACTGAAGGCTTGAAAAGCAGAGAGAAACGAAAACCTTTCTAACGAGATTGTGTAAATGAATGGTAGATTAGGGATTGGGATAGGGGGATTAGAGGGGATAAACATTGTTAAGAGTTACAAAAGATAGGAACCTTAGAGAGCCATAATCACCCAAGTCCTGAAAGGACATGACACATAAAAGAAGATTAAGTTTAAATAATGCTATCATTGAATTGATTCTTTCTTTTAGGTACATAATCTTTTTTAGTTTCAGTCAGTGGAATCAGAATATACTAATTTTCATTCAGGAAGTGTCTTTTATTTTTAAGTTGACAAAGAATTTACATATTGTCTCTTTTGTAACCTTAAGTCACCTTACTTAACCCTTAGCACGTGTCATCCTAATTTGTACTACTTTACATTTAGCAGGAAATTAATTGACAAAATAGAAAAATTCTATGTAACATGTTTTGTCCTCTAAAAGGACTTCATCAAAATAAAATAATATTGTTGGTGGAATTATATATATGAAAATAAATATTACTTGGGTGATGCTGCTCACCAGTAGGCAATTTCAACTGTTGGGGGGGGGTGATGAGTAACAGTAACTGAACAAAAAATGGTGGACAATTGGAAATATTGATGGTTGATATAGGATTTTGAGTATTAAAAAAGGTATTACAACATATCCTGCCCCCAAATAAAAAAATATTCAATAGGATTAATACAAAATCTAAAATTTCTTACTTACCTGATTGATATTATATTCAGCACCCCAATTCAAGAACCTTATTGTAATTGTTCGTATTCAAAGGAGAAATGCAAAATACTTGTATAAAAAAAACAAAAACAAAAAAAAAACAACAGGAGGCTAACTGGGAATAAGTGGATCATATTCCGAAATAAAATATAAATACTCACCACAAACAAGGAATATTCTGGTATTTTCTATAGTTTTGAGAAGGGGCATTAACAAAGTAGTATGTATTCTTTTTTAATTTTGTAATTATGAACAAAAATTAATTTTTTTTCAACACTTACCACGCTAACCTTAACCATAAAACTAAATTATATATAGTTTTCAAGTTTGTTTTCATTTGTTCTTTAATATGGTATTAGCAGCAGCAGCCACCATATATCAGCATTATTTGTTACCTCCCTTTGGTATTTTTTTTTTACTACATCATAAAGTCAGTTTACAAACCAGTAACAAACTTTTATCAAACAATTTTGGTATGCTCTTGAATATTTATTTTAAAGATTTTCCATGTGAAAGAGGGTGATGATGCAAAAAAGTTTGGGAACCCCTGTTCTAGTGGATGAAACCTGTTACATATTTTTCCAGTTTGTCATTGAATTACCTAGCATTGGCCTGATTCATAGAAATTTATAAATCATATTCTCCCATTTAGCAAGAAGCATAGAAGTCATTCTTGTGATTATTTAGCACCACTAATTTTTATGTTAATTGAATATTATTAATTGACAGTAATTATAGTCATAGTTTATTGTATAACAGCCATGGATATTAAGTTAAAACTCTCCTTTATTTAACAGCATCATGAGTCATAGTGACCGCTGACTTTTTCCTACTGCAACAATAGAGAAAATCACTTACCTTGAAAAAGAGTTTGTTTTGTGTGTGTGGTCTGCCAAAGGAAAAATAAAGAAAATTGTTAACAAAAACCGGCCACTTTAAGTATCAGAAGAACTATGCTAATATTCTTTCTTCACTGACTGATGAGGCTAATTAGAAAAATTGCTTTGTGAATAAAAGCCATTGCTTTGATTAACGAGAGAAGAGAATGATTTTTGAACTTGGTAAATGAAAGTTCATTTCCTCTGTTGAAAGTGAAAAGTTGGATTTTTTTACCCCATTTTCAGTATTAATTTGCCTACTGGACTGTTTATGATCCACTTTGCCTTTTGGACTTTTCAAACATGGATTTGCAATTAAACTTATTGTTAGCACACACACTTTTTTTTTTTTTACTGATCCCATTGGTTAATACTCTAACACATACTAACTCAGATAAGTTTGCAGTGAGAGGTGCTGCTTTGTAACAAATGCAGTTGTTAAAGAATTGTGATGAAGAGGCTAAGAAATTTCAAAAGAAACAGATTCCGCACATTGGGAGAATTGTACATAGCATAATCCTTTGTGCATAGATCGATTGGGAGTATAAGATGCATTTAAAAAATGCAGAGAAAGTCCAGTGAAAAAGAACTTATTTTCATTTATAAAATGTAGCTGATTTTAGAATGACTAAAAAGAGAAAAGTGAAGGTATTTATGCCTGTTCGTTTTTTTAGCCTGCCAATAGAACAAAATCTAGCATAAATATTGGCAGACAAGGTGGACTAATCCCCACACATCTCCATAACACATTCTTACTAACAACTCTCTGAACTCTGTTAATAAATTTTAGGTAATATTCACACTGACTGCAAATGAAACAGAAACAGCTTTTAAGCACTTGCCTTGAGGTACAGTGGGATGATGGTTAGCAGCATGGATTAAGGAATCGAAGAATAGAGTTTGAATTCTGGTCAAGTTCATTACATTCATTTAGGTGTTAATACCCTTGGGGAAGGTATAAATCCATCTCTTCTCCCTCCAGCTATGGGTAAAACAGCCGTACAGACTGGGTCTTATAGCTTTGGGTGGCAACAGTCTAGGAGAAGGAAACTCTGAATTTAAACTGAATTGCATTATCCTAAAAGTGTGTATACATGCGCCTGGGGACCACTTGTGAATACAACTTCTGCTATGCTTGGTCAGCTTTCATCCAAATGCGGTAGATTTGTTTGACAGAGCCAGCTCAACTGACCAGGGGAATGCTGCAACAGGTACAGGTACACTTGCCTCAAGTGAGTCAATATGTAATTTCTAATAATCAAGCTGGATTTATTCCTTTTTTGGCAAAACAAAAATTATTGACCAATTTACAATCTTCTAAATGTGGAATCAGAAACAAAAACATAACATTTCTCTACAATTCTGTCATCGTTAATTCATTAAGTATGTATTAAATAAAAAACAATAACTGATATAACCTAAATTCTTTTGTAGGTGTCAGTGAAAAATGTCGTCCCTATTTTGCCATCATGGAAGGTAAGTCACGTCCTAGTCGGAAGCTGAAACAGACGGATAAAGTGAAGATGTCTTCAAATAGCAAAGGTAACTATATCAATTGTCACTCAAACCGAAGGAAAAGATTCCTAGGTTATCTCGTTTGTATTTGACCTGTATCAGAAAAAAAAAAGAATTCATTCTAAATGCATTTAACATTTCATGTGGAAAAAACAAACCTAAACAACAAATGCAATTATGTGTGTCTGTTACGTATTTGATTCCATACACACTTGGGTGATCATGTATCAATTCATGACTGACTTGGCAGAAGAATTTCCACAGTAGACTGCCATTACTTTTTGCAATAGACTTGTTACCAAACAAGGCCATAAGATCCAGTTTATCCTGATTATCCATATTTGAGGTTGGGGACATGTATTCATACCTTCCAAAGGGTATTTCCGCATAAGTGAATATAACAAACTGGAATTCAGCTCTCTCTGATTTCTCATTTCAAGCCACTATTCATCTTAGTCTTACCTGAAAAATTTTCATTATGTACTATATTTTATAGCATAGAAGGCAATTTCAAAATCTGTCTCTAAAAATAATTTTGTAACTTACATGAATCACCTCCAGTCGGATGTGAAGCAGACACTAAATAGAATTTCTTCTCAGTTTTATTTTTGTTACTTATATCATGTTACATTTAAGATCTGTTGCAAAATCTTTACCAGATTTTAAATCTTGAATTCTTTGTTAGAAAAAAGTGTCCATTTGTGTGAATAGAATAAATAAAACTACAGCTTTGTCACAAATTTTCTTTTTAATGTTTATCATTGGAAAAATATTTATCAATAATAATAATAATAATAGTAATATTGTATAAATTTTTATTTTGTTTCCTTTGTGAAGATATAAATCTCCTTTTATCAAATTAAAATGTTTTAAGTGAATCTTATAATCATTATGTAACCTGCTCAAGATAGTTGTATATTTCCTGCTGTTGGTCCAAACCCTGCTGATAAAAGTGAAGTTGTTGAATGTTGGCAACCACACTTGGCACAACATGATCTTCTTACCCCAATTTCCATCTGTTTGGTGTTGTGGCAGATTATGCCATATTTGGTAAATATCTTTAATTTGAATATTTGCCAACTGGTAGTTATGATGTGCATTTGGGCAGTATTAGAGTTGTTAATATGGAAGAAAAAAAACAGTGAACCCAAGTTCAAATTCTGCCTTGGGAAAGGCATGAATCCATTTCTTCTTGTTTTCTGCCTACAAAAAAATTTCTAATTAGCATGTCACTTTGGTAATCAGAGAAGAAATTCGATGAGTAAACAAATTACTCTCCCAAAACTGGATGAGTAAGCAAACTACCCTATGAAAATTAGGTGAGCAAAAAAACCATTCTCCCCAAACTGGGTGGGTAAGCAAACTTCTCTGCCAAAACTGGGTGGGTAAGCAAAGCTCTCTTCCAAAAATGGATGGGTAAGCAAAGCTCTCTTCCAAAACTGGGTGGGTAAACAATGCTCTCTAGGTGACTGCTTGGGAACACCAAATACTGTAAGCTAGGATGTACAAGGCATGTAATGGATAATGACTCAGAATTGTTAATCTGAGAGCCGAGTTCTAATTCTAGTTAGGCTTGTTATATTCCCTTACACACATACTCTTGGGAAAGGTATGAATCCACCTTTTCTCTCCCCGCCAGCTATGGATTAATTAGTAAGAAATGTATCACTAAAACCATTATTATCTCAAAAAAAATTGCATACAAAATATTTAGATTTCAGAAAAAACCCATAGAGTTGTTGATATGATGCTAAACAAAAACAGCTAAACAATGTATCATCCTAGCTAACCATTTCTTAAATATATCATAATGGAAGATGAATAATGGGTTACATACAACAATGTTCATTGCAAAAGCAGTGGATTAACAAAGATAAATCTCCACAACTGACCCTGAAAGCTGAGCTCCATTGAAGAAATGTTATGAGATTGTCTGAATGTTGTTCATTTAGAGTTCTTAAAACACAATGAAATACTAAATTCACATTTATATCCAGTAGTTGTAATATATCCATAAAAGTTTGATCAAAAAGCATGCTGTGTCTATCAATAGGTAAAATATTCTCCTCCATGGCAACACAAAGTTGCATACTACAAGAATAACACAGGACAAACATTTTGCAGTTCTGTTGGTCTGTTCTCTCTCTTGCACACCATACTTTGTAACAACTGATTACATTTTTTGACCACTGCAAAATGCTTTGTTGGGGAAAACTTTCTCTTAGAAAAACCTGATTCAAGAGTTGGTCAAAAACTTACAGGATTTTACTCAAAAGATATTGAAGAGCTGCCTGATAATATCATATGGCTGATGCTAACCTCCAGGGGAGTAACTCATTGTGCCTTCTCAGACTAACATTTTCAGCTGACATGAAGTGGAAAGATTATATTAAATGAAATGCTAAGTCTGCAGCTAAGAAAATTGGTTCACTGGGACAATTTTTCTCACCAGAATCTATCCTATATATTTATAAGTTTACCATTTGTCTGTGCTTAGAATGTTGCTGCCAAATATGGTCCAGCACTTCTGATATGTATTCAGAGACTTTTGATAAAATGCAAAGATAAATTTGCAATGTTATTGATCCTGACCTAGTATCTCGGCTTCAGTCACTTTTATCACCACCATAATGTAGCTTCCCTTTGCCTTTTCTATAAATACTTTAATCATAATAATTCTGATGAACTTTTCTCTATGATTTTACAAATTTAAGTACAGTACTAGATTGGCGGCTAAATCTCATCTTTTTACAGTTGAAATGGCTGCTAGATGTAACCGTAAGTTCTATGCTAACAGTTTTTTCTATCACACTTTTCATTTGTGGAACTCTTTTCTGGCTTCTTTCTTTCCCGTCAACTTTGATGTTCTAAAATTTAAATAAAATGTCAATTGTTATCTTTTGTATTCTTAATTCCTGTTCTTTTATTGTTCTCTCTCCTTAATAATGATTTCTTTTTATCATATTCTCTCACACTCAGTAAATCCTTGCGTCTTAGTGGCTTTATTGCAGATAAATGAATAATATGTAATTGTACTTCATTTTTTTAAGAATAAAGTTCATGAAAAAAAAAGGAAATTATTGACAGCATCCAATATTTTGGTATTTAATTTATTGCAGTTTTTGTTTTTAATTCTTAATTACAAATTTCTTTTCTTTCTTCTTCAGGATTGTTTCTACATAAATGGTGTTTTGATCAAGATGATGAAGACAAACTGTTAGAAGATGAAGCAGCCTGTAATCTGATCTACAATCAAGCTATTTTTGGTTTAAAAACTGGTAAACTACAGAAACACTTCACATGATATTAAAATTTCCTTTTCTCTTGCAAAGCCCCACCACCACCACCACCACCACCAAAAAAATTTCCATGTCAGAGTTGTCAGACTGGAATAGTGAAATGACTTCTTTTCTTATTTGTTGCCCAAGTTAGTCATTTTATTTTAAAAAGTAAACCAATAAACCATAAATATTTACATTTGGACTAATATCCTCATCTTCTTATTTTCACAACCTTTCAACTACTGCACACCCTAGCCTTCTTCCGGGAATTTCAAACTGAACCCTTAATCTATGGGAGTAGGTTGTTCTCGTTTCACTGTCCATGCCTAGGGATATCTCATTCTTATTTGGTACTACTCAGTTATTGTTCACCCTGTTTCCACTGCCTAGCCTACAGATTTAACTCTGAGAAATTCAAATCATAATTATCAAATTGGTACATGCTTGATATCATAGATTAATTGGTCTGGGTAAACACAGACTCAGAAAACAGTCCCATCAGTTGAATAAAGGGTTCAGTATGAAATTCCCTGATGGTTGAATCAATGAAAAAGATCAAGGGGTATAACAACAAAAAAGATGAGGACATTTGTCGAAATGTCCTCATTGTTGATAACTCATTAGTCAGAAAAGTAAGGGAAATTTCAAATTCAGTAGATTTTCAAAAACTTTGACAAAATCTGATCCATGTACAAAATTAAGATTCAGAATGTTAAATATAAAAATATTCACATTTTGCATTAAATTTGCTGGGTAATAAAAGATTGGAGATGCATTATTAATTTTAATTAAATGCTAATTAATCTCCCAGCTGAAGATATTCACAACAATATGCATTAAAGCAGCACCTCCCACTTCTGACCATTGGAATTTCCATAGATTCTTATTTCATTCACTATAATTACTACTATTTCATTCAAAATGACACAGTATTACAATTAAAGAGAAGAATATCACAATCAAGAAACAAAAACCTCATGATTCTGGCCTTGTTTTGTTTCTAAGATTGCTATCCAAAATTTCAGTGACCAGGAGATAGGAGATTGTTTTTAAATTTGGCAAACAAAAAACAATGTTTCAAAAGGATAACCCTAAACCCTAACCCCTGCCATTGACACTGCTATCATTTTAAATATTTTATCTATTATTTTTAATCATTTTAACTATGTTTATTCTCTCAGCAATATTTATTTACAAGATTATAAAAAAAATATTTACCTTCTATAAAGATTTATTATTTATGATTTTATAAAGAAATAAATGTGAAAAGAAATCTTTTTATTCAAAAATTTTTTAAAAATTACAAAATTATCAAAATATGTAAACCACATAAGTTTTAAAACATTGACTAATTTTGCCAATTTTACTTCCTCAGCAATGTTTGTTGCTTTTGATTAGACTTTTAATAAAATCAAAGATATAAAATTAAAACTAAAACAAAAAGTAATCAGTGATATAAAATAATGAGATGAAAAATATTATGTCCAGAAAATTATATGTTTAATAAAATTTTGTTTTATAATTCATTGATATAAAATTATGAATTGAAAAAATTTGTTTTCATAGTTATTTATAAAATGGTAAATAATAAATAATGCATAGTAAATAAACATTGCCAAGAGAGTGAATGTATTTAAAATAATAATAGTGGCATCAATAGAAAAATCATCATTTTGAAACATGTTTCTTTTGCAGGCACAAAGGTCCATGTTTGCCAATTTTTTTTATAAGTATATGATGGGGAAACTGAAATGTTCTTGGCCCAATAAAAAAGCCCTTCCCCAAAACATTTGATGTTGGTTCAGATTTTGGTAAGTTGGTTTGGCTTAGAACTTTTCAGTACCAAATCATAATTATAAATGAAAACAATATGGTAATATTTTAAATTTTATTTATATCAACAATATTTATTCTCATAGAATTTGTTCATGCTTTTGTTGAAGCTTTAAAATAGACATTTATTATTTCTGATATACTTGTTTTTGACCAGATGTTATGATCCACTAAAACTTGTCTTTTGTTGATAGTTGTAACTTGCCTGTTCATATGTGGATCAATGGTTTGGCACTACAAAGTATGGATTGAGGAAGACTGAGATCCACTCATACACCTGACCACAAAGAACACATTCTACAGGCTGTCAAAGATGATGCAGGTATCAGCACATGTCAAGTGGGCCTAGCATGTCGTACATCTCATAGTACTGAATGGAGAGTACTTCAAGAGCAGTTCCTGTATCTGGATCATTTGCAACATGTGTAGGGTCTTTCTATCCTCTGATCACTCTCCATGGGAGAACATTTGCCAAAGGTTTATTGTACAAACTGCCAATCCATTGTTTGTCTCTTCAGTCTTGTTCATGGATGAAGCAACATTTGGAAGTGATGGAATAACAAATTTATATAACCAACATTTGCAGGTAGATGGTACAGTATGGACTAGACACCAGCATCAGTTTACCATGGCCTGCACATTTTTTCTATGGAGGGTGGGGGTATGTGGCAAACATTAATAATGCAGAGATGCTTCATCAGCATATCATGAGGGCCTGCAAAACCATTTGACACTATGTGGGAGTATTTGAAAGGGTCCACCAGTCAATGATTCAATGGGTGCATGCTTCTGTAGAAGCAAGCAGAGGACATTTTGAATATTTGTTGTTGTGTTGAGGTACAATGATGGCCTTTTGGACATATGTTTATATTTTTATGTTTTTTTGTTTTAGTGTATTGTAGAGATGTTTTTAATTTCCAAATATGGTTAGCACATTATGGCCTTGTTCATAGTTAATATTGTTAAGAGTTGGCTTTTTCTTTTGGCAGCTGATCTCAAAAATGACCTGCAATCTGTTGTTAACTAGAGTAAGGGATGGCTTGGTAATCTTGACACCTCCAAAACTAAATTTCTCTCTTTTAATCATCTGAGAGAACCATTTCTGCTTTCCATCAGCATGGCTGATGCTAACCTCCAGTACAGTGACTCATTGCATCTTCTTAGGCTAATGTTTTCCAATGACATGAAATGAAAAGATTATATTGAATCAATTGCTAGCTTTGCTGCTAGGAAATTTGCTTCACTGTGTCCTGCTAGACAATGTTTCTTGCCCAGATCTATTTAACATATTTATAAATCTAACATTTTTCCACCTTAGAATATTTCTATCACATCTGGCCTCATACACCTGCTATATATTTAGAGATTCTAGATAAAATCCAAAAAAGAATCTGCAATGTTATTGGTTACTCTGACCTAACATTTTGTCTTCAGTCACTTCCCCACCACCATAATATAACTTCCCTGTCCCTTTTCTATAAATACTTCCATGGTAATTGCTCAGATGAACTCCCCTCTATGGTACTTAAAAAGAATTTAAGTGCAGGACTAGATTGGTGGCAAAATCTCATCATTTTACAGTTGAAATGGTTACTTGTCCTATGTTAGATTCTTTTCTTGGATTTTTTTGCTTGTGCAACTCTCTTCTGGCTTTTTGCTTTCTATTCAAGTTTGATCTTTAAAAATTTAAATGCAATGTTATTTGTTACCTTCAGTCTTCTTAATTTCTGTTCTTTTATTGTTCTTGCTCCTTAATAAAGTTTTCTTTTTCTTATATTCTCTCACACTAACTCCCTGATTCTTATTGACCGTTTTGCTATGCCTGGGGTTAAATGATAACAAAAATATATATGTTGCAACCTAGACAAGACCACTGAATAGAATAATCAAATGAAGGTTGGTAATGCATGTTAATACTTAGGACAATAAAAGTACATATAAGATTTGCCAGAGGCACATAGACATAGTAGTCAACTGCTAGAAGTGAGTCAAGTGAATTCCACAATGAATCTCCAACTGCAGACCAACATACAGTATTTACTACTGTGTTTATGTGAATGGAGATATGCCCATTATTGTCCATAGGTATGCTACAACAATACATACATATATATATATATATATATATATATATATATATATATATATAATATCCTGAAATTTTAAAAAATTGTATGTATATATATATAAGACCAGCATTTACATTTTGTGTGATCATGACAGAAAACAAAATGAATAATAAAAAGGGAAAGGGACACCAAAATAAACTTTGTACTTTCTAATGAGATTTTTCTCAGAGGCACTAATTTGAACTGTATTCATCTTAGAAGAATGCAGATTGTCAGATTTATTTCTGTCTCCAAATGAAATAAAACCAGTATTTATTTGCAACCTTACTTAAGGACTTTTTTTGTAAGTTTATCTTAGTTTTCATGCAAGGTCATTGCATGAAGACACTTGGTGAGAATCAAAGACATAACTTTATAGTAATGATATGTATAATGAAGTTGGGGTGGGGTCAACAACATGTTAACACAAGACTTGAATCTTCACTCCAAAATATCATCATTTACTGTCAGCCAGTCTGTCATGCAAACCCAATCACCCCAGATCTGATACATTGATCTTACATTTTATGTCAGTGATGTGTGAGAGACTGTGCAGTATAGTTGTTTATATAACCATATGCATCACCAATCCTTCCACAACTGCAAACCGCATGAAGGTGTGAGATCATTGTGCTTCCCCACTTAGCAGCCACAAGTAACCCCCGGTCAGTACCCTGATGCACCTGGTTTCCTTGATGTCTAGTTAATATCTATTCCAACATCCATACTCCAGCTTGATAGCCATTATCCTACAATAAGATTGTTTTTTGTTTGCTTCTGACATTTTCAAATGATAATAAGCTAAATACAGCAAAGATTTTTTATGACAATGAATTTTTCTTTTGCAGGTCGGATTGTGGCAAGTATTGAAGAAAAAATGGCTTTAAATGGTGAGCCAATTTTTATTTTCTTAAAATAGTCCTTATCTCATATTTCCTTATTTCTAAGTTGACATCTATTGCTGCATCAATAAGACTGTAGACTAAGGATAAAAAAAAAAACATTTATTTTATACTACAAATAATTTTCAACATAATATCCTTTTTGTAAATGCTCTTAATTTAGTGATGAATATTTACTATATAGACCAAACATTATACAGTAAAAATTTAGGTAGAGTTATACAAGAGGCAACACAGCCAAAAACAAGTTTTTTACTGCTACTATCTGCATAATTATAGAATAGGGGAGTGTCCAATGAATGGCAACCTTCCTAGAGATGATGGTGACTTGAGAAAAACACTTGGTATACATGGACTACCGTGAGTGGCTGAGGTGGGTGTCAAGAAGCACATTCAACCTTGTAAAAACCTTGCCTTTTCAAATTATTATGACTAGTTCTCTGTTAGGCAGGGCCCACCTTGCTTTTTTTGAGATAAATCCTGGTCCTGCCTCAACAAAAAAAAAATACACGACTATGTAAGTGTGTAGATCAAAAATATCAAAAACATTTTCTTTTATGAAATTTTATAAAAGTTGATAGTAGGTTTGTTGGTCCAATTTACAATATAAATTCATTGTAAATTAATCCTCTCCCGCCTATGGAAGCCAAAACAAAATATGCTCATACCACATAATTTCTTAAAATGTAAAATAAAAAAAAAAATGTTTTAATTGAAAATCATAATCTTGAGATTTTTTTTTCATATATTAATCCAGATTATGAATTTCAAAAATTTTTACTTTTTAGGAAATCAAATTGTCTGAACATATTTCTTTTAGCATCTGTAGGAGGATCAGTTTTAAATAGCAAACTTATTAGATAGAAATTGTGTGTGTGTGTGTTTGCTTCATTTTTTATGGAAGAGCAAACATTGTTGGTGAACAGGAAGTTATCTGGGAGTCGGCTATAAATTGCCAATGGGGGGGGGTCGCAGTGTGTAGTTATATAGATAGAAAAAACTGTAGCTAATGGAAGATACGCAAGTGGATATACGATCAGTATTGGCTGGATCACTGTAGAGAGGGAGTATGATGTTGAAAGACCCGAAACCCCTAATGAATCTCGACTAGAAACATCACTGATGATGTGTACTAAAGCATCCTATAAATGTATTTGACAAAATTAAATTTTTATAAAATTAGCTCCACCATTTTATATAAATTTAATTTTTTTTTTTAAATTTTATTATTTGTGATCTGAAATGCTTAATCTATAATGATATTTAAAAAAATGGATTTATTTCTGGTTGCAGTGCCTACAATGTAATACAACTCCCGCAAATGAAATCATTTCAAATTGGATAATGTTGAATGTCATCTGAAATGTCCTGCTGAAGTTTGTGTCTTTCACTTTGCAGCCAGACATTGTCATCCTGTCAATTAATTAAAATTTTACCTACAACACCCCCGCTTTCCCATAGACAAAACGTTGCAAGTCTCTTGCTACTCTATCACTATTACCATGGAAAATGTTCAGACAAGCTACATTCCTTAGTCACCCTCAACTCTAATCCCCCCAACTAATACCCACCAAGCTGAATACACTGAAGCTAACCCCACCCCTCATGTTTCCTTTATATATCCCATTAGTGAGAAGAGTAAGTTCCAATTGTACAGCTTCTTCCAACAAACTGCTACTTTGTGGAACTGATTCCAAAGGAGAATGAATTCCAAATCACTGCAATTTTAACCTCTGCTCAAATCTAGGGTTAACTATTATCTTTCCCACACATCCTCTTACTGCTCACACAACAAACTCCTTTCAAGTGGCTCTTGGGCCTTGTATAGAGGGAAGATTAGTAAAAAAAAAAAATCATCACTGGATTGACATGTCAAGTTCCAATTCCAACTGAGATCACTGCATTCGCTTTCACACAATTCTTGAAAAAGTATGAATCTATCATATCTCCCCCAGCTATGGATTAAATAGTATGGCAGACGGTACTTTCTAGCTTTGCTTGACACCCAATCTAGAAAAAAGACAACTCTGAATCGAAAAACATGTTGAATATGGGACTAGTACCTCAACGTGAAAACCCAATTGTTAAAGATACCAATAAAATTAAGAAAAACTAGTCCTACTAATATAAAACAATATTAGTAAATAATTATTTTTTCAATCATTTCGCCCCAAGCAAGGTGATAATGCCACTAAGATGCAAGGGGTAACTGAAAATGAAATAAAAAAAGAGAAGACGCTAATGAGGAGAAAGGATAATAAAAAGAACAAGAGTCAGGAAAACAAAAGATGGTGATTGATGTTACAATTAAATTTTTGAAGATTGTAGGTGGCAGGGAAATAAGAAACTAAAAGAGAGTTCAACTGGCAAGAAGTACAAAGAGAAGACACTATTAGAATAGAACTTACGGTTACGTGGTGTTATTTCAACTGTAAAATGGTGAGACCAAATTGTTAATCTAGTCGTACACTTAAATTCATGCAATCAAAGTACCAGGGATGAAAAGTCATTAGAATAATGACTGTATTTTTTAACTGTTGACTACATTTTAAACCAGCAGATATTAGCAAGGTTTAAGCCCAATGACTTTACCTTTACTCCTCAACTTTAGTCACCTTCTGAAATATCAAACTATTTTTAGCAATAGTGGACAAAAAAACAATTAGTCATTTTTTTTAACCAGTTTCAGCACTCATTCTGTATGTTGACCATCAGGAAGAAAAGTATTGTCAGTGGTCATGAATGAATGCAAATATTACTGATAGAATAAGCTTATTGAACATAATGCTTGATTTTATTATGCAAGTGAAATTCGTATTATCAACAAATGTAAGTAACATTTTCAGAATATATTTATACAGGCAATATTTTGTATAACTTTTAGATTTTAATATCTATCCTGCCTGGTCCAAGAATTGAACTCGCAATTACTATGTGACCAAATTTATGAACCAACACTTGAATCTACTAGGGTATCATCATTAATTTATGGAGCTTACCTTCCCTTCAAACTGTTCTTTCAATTTTTGTCTTAGAACTGCAACAGATTTCATTCCAAATGTAAGGAGTGAATTCCACTCAGATCCCTATTTCACCAAGAACTGCTACTTTGTGGAAGAGGCTCCCACATGGATGCTTTCCTTAACACTAGAATCTTAACACATTGGCTCCCACACGACCAACCAGAGGGATGTGGTGATATGTCTGCAAGGCCCAAAAAACCCTCTGGCAGGTTGTTTTTCCAATTTCTTTTCTATAAGGATTATTGGGAGTGGGATGTTATGATTGATTGCTTATGAAATTATAGTACACCAGAACCACTTTGTTTTAAAAAAAAAAAATTTTAATATTTTTTATTTTTTTTGGCTTTTATTTTGTTTTCCTTTTGGAATTTCTACTGTTGTTTTTTTGGGTTTCATTTTTTTAAATTTTTACATACACTGAGCTGTACCATGAATTCATGTGGGACTCTAAGTTGTAAAATGGACTCAGGTACTGAGTGACACTGGTGGATCAGGGGTAATAAATACTACCTATGATATCCTTACTTCATCTATCAAACAAAACAAAGTCTCTTGTACCAAAACTAATTAAGATATAAGTGTTGGGACCCTGGGGCAACAAGAGAGAATGAGGCTTGGCAGCCAACGGGTTAAAATCTTCAAATCAAGGGTCAATTGTTACCTCCCTTATCCTCATAATCTTCACTTCCTAACACGTTTTCTTACATTTATATCCCACACCTCATTTTATAACTCTCTACCTTGAGTGCCTCTTGAGTTTTGTATTGGTTGAACTTTAGTATTAAAAATAATTTCAAGTTTTAATATTGGTAACAGACCATAAATGTTTCTAACCTTGAAGTCATAATTTTATATACAAACTTTTCAAAAGGTTTGTCTTTTTGAAACAATGATTATTTTTAGCAGTCAGTTACTTCCATTTTTACACAGAAAGGAATTTTTAAAAAATTGACATTTCCATGTTCTTTCTTGTAGAGCTTTCATGTTCTGCTCGGCCCTCCAAACCTGCCTTCATCCAGTTATGTCGTCGTCTTCCTGGTTACTACATAGTCAATGTGGACAATTGTTTACTCAACGAAAACTCAACTCTTTTCCCGGTATGGACATTTGCTAATCAACTCATGCTAGTTTTGCACCTGAAACTTTTTTTCATCTGTGAAAATTTAAAACTAGATTTTTTTTTTCATTGCATTGGCAGAATAGAATTGTTTGAAATAGTTTTTATTATTTATTTGTTTTCTTTTTTAACATATTTGGTAAAAATCTGAATGTGTGTGCACCTAAATAAACATGTTTATTGGTATAGGTAGGAGTTAATATGTATGCATCATATCTCATAACCTGCTAGGTTCATAAGGGCAATGCATGTAGTGCAGCCATAGCAGCAGTGAATGTGTCTAGGGCAGAATAACTTGGTGGAGCCCATCCCTCTGAAGGCTGGTTTTAAATTCAGTTTTTGCATTCATCTAGAAGTAATATTAGTTCTGGTGAGATTATCCATATCTGCTGGAATCCATATTTTATTTTGGGGCTTTTCTTAGGAATGATTTTGCCATAAAAGCAGCCTCAGCAGTTAAGGTGATTTTCACCTGCTGAATACCAGGTGTGTGGCAAAAAGATAGAGAAGATATCTGATAAACAAATTACAGTCACACTTTATTATCTACAATCGATAAGTTCTTCATAGATGTTTTAGGATAATATCAAATGATATATAGAAAGCATGTTCAGAAATATTTTACTGGGAAATTGATATTCAATTTTAAGAATATCATTAAATTTTAATGTTTTCCAATGCAATACGTTTCTGTCAGTTGGGAAAAATCTTCTATTTGTGTGTCTTCCCTCTAGAAATTTAACTGAAAGAGAAGTTCAAATTAATTCACTATTTATCTGATGACTAAGATTCTCATGGATTTTATAACATTTAAATTGATTATCTTTTTAAATACTTCATCATTACTACTACTACTACTACTACTAATAATAATAATATTAGTATTATTACTACTAATAATAAATATTATTACTAATAATACTAATAATAATAGCATAAGTATTATTGCTAATAATAGTATTATTAATAATACTAACAATAGTATTAGATTTATACCTGTGTTTATTTTTGCTTATATTTTATTCTTTTTGAAATATTATTTTCAAATTACTTTTAGTTTAAAGCAAAGGTTGCTGACCTAGAGTGGCCACACCTACAGCAGTTCATGTGGTCTCTGACAGAGACGCTTATGTCCTTGAAGGGCATGTTTTCATTTAACCAGTTTCCAGTATGCCTTGAGTATGCCTTTCCTAGGGTGTGAGGCATGAAAAAAAAAAAGGTTGGAAACCCCTGCTTTAATATGTTTTGCTGATCAGGTCAACCATAGATAAGTTTAGATTTTACAGATGATAATAAAATTCATACAACCGCATTAAGTAACTCTCGACCTTGAAGGGCTCTTGGGCCTTGTATTGGATGATCAACAGTAAAAAAAATGCAGAGTGTGGTTATTTTTTGTGTGTGTATATATATATATATATATATATATATGAGACACAGTGGATAATGGTTAGCGGCTTGGATTGAGGAATCGGAGAGCCAAGTTCAAATTCCATTCGAATCCATTACATTCACTTATGTCCTAATATACTTGGGAAAAGTATTAATCCTCTTCTTCTCCCTCCAGGTATGGGTAAATAGCAGGACAGACTGGGTTCCATAGCCTTGGATGGCAACTGGTCTAGGAGAAGGACAACTCTGAATTCAAAACCTGCAGAGGATCATTTGGGTCTTTGTGGCACGTAGTTCACCAGGTCTCTGTATTTGGCCCTTCAAAAAGTATGGATGGTTCTGCACTCAACCTTCACCACTATAATCAAATTTTATGTGCTGGTGTCAGGCTGTTGGTTCCTAGGAACTGATCTGCTTGACCCTCATACGTCGAATTTGATGGGAGAGTTGAGAGAATATATATATATATATATATATATAAAAATGTATTATAAAAGGCACAAACTCTTTGAATTTCATGAGGTTATATTTATTTCATTAGGGTCGTAAAAACGGCCCCAATTCATCAGACCTTCAAATCCAAAAGGAAACAGAAAATATTTCTCCAGATTTAAATTTATGTAAAAAGTTCTGTACCTGAAAGTGGTAGGGGGGAGTTGGAAAGAAAGATGCATAAGTAAGTTTAAGAGAGAGGGGGTGGAAATAAAGACATAGAAAGAGAGGAAAAAACTATGTGTGTTGTAGCATACCTACGGGCGATAATGGGTATGTCCCCATTCATATAAATACAGTAGTAAATACTGTATGTTAGTCTGCAGTTGGAGATTCATTGTGGAATTCACTTGACTCACTTCTATCAGTTGACTACTTCTTCTATGCATCGCTGGTGAATCTTATATGTGTTGTTCTTGTCCTAAGTATTATCATTTATTACCAACTTTCATGTGATTATTCAGTAACCTTCCCTAGATTACAACAGTATGTGAGATTGTGGAATGGAAGATGAAATCATTCAGAGAGAGGAGGTAATAAAGAAAATTTAAAAAAAATTTAGATTGAGACAAATAGAAGTTATTTTCAGTTGGAAAAACTGACTTTCGATTTGTTGACCTAATTTAAAATACAGACTACGGAAAACATGGATACTTCAATTGTGATAGTTAAAGACACATGAAAAGGAGAAAAAAAAAGAGAAAAAGGAAAAAACAAAAGAAAGGAAGGGGAAATCAATGAAAGATGGTTATGTGTGTCATCGAAATATTCTGTCTGGCCTATGATTCTGATACTTATGTATACATTAAAAAGAAAGAAAACGGGCATTTAAAATTAAAGATAATGTATAGTTAAGAATTTTCTGAATAATCATGTAATTTTATCATAAAGATTTTAAAATTAACATAAAAATATAATCCAGTTAAAAAACAATGCATATAATATATATACACATATATATAGTAAAACATTTGAAATAATTCTCACATCATTTCACTTCAGTAAAAAGAAAATATCTCCATCTTTTTGAAACCTTCCAAAAGCCATTTTCTCTTCCAGAATACCATGAACTGTGTGTGTAAAGTGTCCTTGTCCAAAAATGACTTAGCAATCACTACAGGTGAGATTTTCTTACTGACCTCTCTATGATAATCACCTTGTCAGGGGGAAAAAAAATGTCCCAATTTATTACAAGATAACTTTTTCTTTTCTTTTTTTTCTTTTTTTAAACTCTTTCATCATCATCATCATCTTTTTAAACCAAGCAAGCAACTTTTCATCAAGCTTACCCTAACTTCTCTCCAGTCATAATAAATTGTTGCACTCTCAAAGTGGCTTTTTACTTTGAGTGTCTTCTGGGGCTGAAGTTCACCCAAGACCACAAGGGGAATTCATTTATGCAATCCATCACTAAAGATGCTAGAAACACCTTTATATAGCTCAAGAAAAGTACCTGGCACCATTTTCTATACTCTATTTTTACAATAGTCAGGTCAGACCAGATATGGAGCATTGCTACCATATCTGGCCTTGAGCTGCCCAATGTTCTCTTTCTGGCTTTGGCAGAATTCAAACACATTCACATGGCCTTTGTAGGTAATTATTTATTATTATTATTTTTTTTTTTTTTGCCACCCTACAACCTCTTTCTCACAGACGAAACTTGACAAAACCTATCAGTATTCTATTGATATTTGTGTGGAAACTCTTCTGATGAGATCCATTCCTGAATTCCACAACTTCAGACTTTTTACAACAAAGATCCACAAGTCCCAGATAGAATCACCCTCATCATTCTCTTTATATTCCATTGGCAAGAAGTTTGTTCCTTTTGGACATCTTCCCAGAGAACAGCTATATTGCCAAACAGATTCCATGTGGATTTTTCACAATTGCTACAATCTTAACCTCTTCATGTCTAGGGTCAACTGTTATATATCCTACCTAGCCATATAATGTGCACTTCTTATTTCCTGCCTTTACATCCAGACAACCTTCTATCTTGGGTGGCTCTTGGGCCTTATATTGGGTGATCAACAGTGGCAAATATATATATATATATATATATATATATATATATATATATATATATATATATATATTATTATCATTATTTAAAAAATATGTATTCACTGTGACACAGAAATCACTATGTTTGAACTAAAAAAAACTAAACTTTAAATTAAACTTAAAATTAAAGTTTATTATTTTTAAATACTAATAATATAATATTATGCTCTGCTGTCAAAGACTAGTTTTAAAAATAAATGCCAAAGAACTGTGGATTATAAATCTGACTGTTCTTTCTTTTTATTTATTTATTTATATATATATATATATATATGTATGTATGTATGTATTTTTTTATCAAACGTTTTAGTATTATCAAGCTCCAGGGAATATATAAGTATAAGTGCGCAGGTATGCAGAAAATAGAAAAGAACACGTTGGGTGCATAATCCGGTGTTCCTTAGTATTTTTGTTTTTATTTTTAAGAAGACAGTGCTCCATACAGAAGTAGAGCTTTATTATAATAATATTTTTTGTTTAAAAATATGATTCCTTCGCTACATAAAAGTTCTCATGTTTCAAAAACGAGAGCCGAAACCATCCAAATAATTATTAAAATTAAGTTGAATTGTGGTGTTTAGTCCCGTTTCATCTTTAAGCGAAATTTTAGGAATAAGCTATCTCTCGGTTTACGTGTATTTTTAGGCATGGTCCTTTACAGAATTCATTATTGTGGGAGTGGCTAGACTATTTTCCTTCGTTAAGTGGTCAGAGAGTTAATTTTTATCAATAGATTCACCATCTTCTGAGAGGTTTTGCTAAGGTTGTGCAGGGTATCTATTTCAAGGCTAATGTTTGCGGTCACCCTTTAGTTGGTTCCCAGTGATTGATATTTTTATGGCGCGCCTACAAGTTGTTATGTGTCTGGAGAATTGTCTTTTATTATTGTCCATCTGATTATTTATTTATTTATTTGTTTATTTAAGTGGGTGTTTTATATTCAAATCGTATTGCACTGAATTTCAATTTTTTTTTTTTTTTTTTTTTTTTTTTCGACTACAAAAAGGGTTTTTCCTATTTAATCATTTGGCTAAGCTTTTAAGACTTTTATTTAGCTATGGGATTTTTTTTTTTTTTATGCTAATTATTTAATGCGAAAGTTTGTTGATGTTGGCAAAAAACCGTTAACTCCTGCCTATTGTTTAATAATTTTTCATTATTTAGAAATTTAATGATGTGTAGTTTTTCCTGTAGGCATAAAGGGCATGGGTCATCCCAGGTTTTACAAGTTCTTGTTTTATTTACTATTTTCCATTTTACTTTTGGTGTTTTATTTGTTTCTTTTAGATGTCAGAAATATTGGGATAGAGATGTCTGATTTCTATTTTGAATATTGTTGAAGGAGCTTTTGTGTTGCCTCCATCTAATTTTAAAATTATTCTTTGTTGAGCCTATGTATATCCTATCAGTGTTAGGACTCTCAATGGATGAGATAGTGCATTGGTATACCACGGATTTTGTGAGGCATTTATTTTCCAACGGGCAGTTTTTAGGGTTTTTACAATAGGAAAGAACAATGATATTTATAATTCAGAGTTCTTAGCATTTATTTTTATTTTTAAAAAACAGTACTCAATACAACAGTAGAGCATAATATTATAATAAAAATTATAATAATCATATATATATATATATATATATATATATATATATATATATAATTTTTTTAAGGTCTGTTATATTTATTGGTTGAAGTTCTCACTATCAGAGATAGAGTATATCTAAATATAAAAGTGGACACTGAAGTCAACATAGAGTGGCGACAGTCTGTTTCATGCTTGAATGCAATCTTCAGGCCGTGTGTGTTGTGTTTTTGGTTCAACTTTATGTGCTGGTCAATGGTGCATTATGGGTAATAAGATCTATTGTATTATCCTAATGGTTATTGGGATAAGCAATAACAGTTATGTTTCAAATGATTCTAGAGCCTATTGAGTAGAAATAATTGTATATCCGAATGTGGTTATTTGGGACACTTTTAATCATTATTTATTTGTCATTGATTATTAGTACATTTAATTATTTGTGATTTTAGCTACAAAGAACTGCATTTGGATCCACAGTCCAATTATTTTGATTCCATTTCCTCTACAATAATTTGAAACATAACTGTTACCACTCACCAAATAACTGTTACAGTAATACAATAGACTTCACTACCCATAATGCACCATTGGCTAGCATATATAGCCAAATCGAAACACAACAAACATTGCCTGATGCAGTAAACAGACTGTTGCTAATTGGTGTTGACCTCAATGTCCACTTACAGATATATATATCTGTGTGTGTGTGTGTGTATGTATATCTCACATGCAGAATGCGGGTGTTAATAAAACAGTGTTCAATGTAATATAACAGAGCTATTAAGAATATATTAATAAATATATATATTATCCTTAACTGCTAGCAAAGTCATGCTAGTGGTGAACAATAATATGCATATTTGTTATATGTATATATTGGACTGTTAGAAGTATGAAATATTTTTTGGTTTTATTTTCTAGAAAATCATATTGCAACTATATGTTGGAAACATATAAAACAATGGTCGTTACAACCTTCTGAACCTAGTCTGACATACATTATAACGTGTTTTACTGATTCGATGAACAACACCACATGTGATGAACGAATCCTGTGTCTGGAGAGTGAACAATTAGAATATCTTTTGGCAGCTACTCATGAATTTATTAAAAACCTACAGGTAAGCACAGGGCTGCCCCTTCAATTCCCTTGCAGCTGTATTGTATGTAAAGGGGGTTATTTATTTATTTATCCTTGTATAAAGTTAATAAGATTTTTCCACAATATGTCAAAATTAGCTCATTTGAAATGCCTCAGCACAAATTCAAGAGGTGGAGATCAAGACTATTTTAAATTTAATTAATGTATCCTTTCTTTCCTTTTTTGTTATAAGCCCTTGAAGGGGGGGGCACAGGCCTTGGGGCACTTGTTTCCCAGTTTGCCTGAGTAAACATCTAAAGATGTAGTTAAAATGCTATTTAATCAGAAAAAGTCTAAATTTAATCTGAATATATACCTGATTTCCAAAAAGTTTGTTTAAAAAAACAAACCAAATACCCATCCCATGGACAGAGAAAATTAAGTTCTGTTTTGCCTATAAAATTTTTGTATGAACATTTTTTTTTGTAAGACATTTTCTAAAATTGTGTTTATTATTATGTTAAGTTCACTTGCATGTGCCTCCACTGGACATAGCACTGACCATAAGAGAGACATTTGAATCATTTTCTAATGTTTATATTAATAATAATAATAATTAATTCAGCAAACTTTCTTTTTTTTTAACTTGTTTAAATAATTCAGTAGTTTTAAGAAAATCTAATTAAACAGAGTATTTTGACTTATTTAGATAATTCCATAAATTTTTCTCAGCTCCACTTAGTTTGTGGTAATATGGAATAGCAGACAACAACAATGCTTATTATGAATGCTGCAGGAAATAAGATCATAACTAATGTTACCTGACAAAAAATATAGAAATCCATAAAAATGTTAATGTTTAAAATTATTTACTTAGTTTACTTTTAAATTAAAATTTAAAGAAACTGATTGCATTTGTTTTCTTTAAATGTAACATGCTGATATTTCTAAACAAAAACAATGAATTTAAAAAAATACTTTTTTGATAAAAACATTACTTAATTTTTAAAATTTCAATTAAAATTAAATAATGTAATAAATATTTATTTAAATAGGGTTTTAATAAATATTTATGCAAATTAAATGTTACCACTTCTGTTGTATGCAAAATTTGTTAGTAATATATTTAAAAAGCTAAAAGAAAATTCCATATAAGTTGCTTTGTTCAATTGGAGTAAGGTGGGGACACACAGACAAAATTTAGCCTTATGTAAATTTATGAAAAGTAATGAAATTACAATTTAATAAATATGTTTGACTGTGAAGTCAGTCTTTTTAAACTTGGAGAAATAGCTTTAAATTTACTTTTGTGTCCCCTGTTTTTTTTTTCTTCCCTTTTTATGTATTTTATTTCTATCTTATCTTAATCTGACAAAAGGCCACAAATTGTGATGCATCCAGTTGCAAACTCGCCACAATGCCAGTTTATCTGGAGTGGGATCCCTATGTCAAATAAAAATGCAATAAAGAAACAAACACATGAAACGGTTTCAGTAATAAAAAGGAATAAGAATTTGATAAAGTTGTCTGCATACTATCATTTTACTCTCAAATCTAATGTGAAAATACATTTTCAAGACTAAAGATCATAAAGACAAAGTTAAGAAATTCACTGCCTTAGAATTTGGAATCCTACATGTTATCCATTGAAAAGGAATTGTTAGATGAATTGGATGCAGAAGCAACTATTGTCAGATTCGCACAATCATCCAATGAATACAGATGATTGCTTTTTACTATAGTACAATGCTCTATGGTACTTTTGAATGAGTTGTTAATGTGTTAATTGTGCAATAAATTATTTTAAAATATCAACCAATTAAAATTAAAAAATAAATAAAATTTCATAACATTCTCTATTTAAAGTTAGAATCTACAGCTAGAATGCATACAGTACATGGATGCTGTAATTCCTAAGAAATACACCTTTTTTCCCCACAAAAAATCAAATTGTACCCTTTTATGTATTTTTGTCAATTTTATTTAATCATTATGCAAATACAGCTCTGTAGTTGTGTGTGGGCCCCCTTTTTCTCCTGGCAACTAATATTTTTAGACTCTGTCTTCTACTGGTGGCATCTATTGAGGATGGAACTCTCTTCATCAGTAAGTGGATCTTTCCCTAATCATTATAACCTGTTGCAGTCTAGTGTTAACCGTGATCTACCCCTTCTATCTGCATAAACTGCATCTGGTACCCAGGCCTTGTACAGTAAAAAAGAAAAAAAATATCTGAAGAAACAAGCTTACTAATCTTTGCTCCATGGCAAGATAGCCTTCCTGTATTATATTTACTAGCTTAAACTTGTTTGGTACAAGGTCACATTTGTAGGGTAAAGAAGCAGAAATAGCCTTAGAGATCAGATAATTAATCATGACTCCATGGCAAGGCACCTACTTAGTATGTTTATTTATTCTTAATATTCTTTTAGGTGCCTAATAGAAGTTGGGGGGGGGATTTTGGAGGGGTTGTTTTGCTTATTAAGACCACCTGTTTAAATTTAACCCTTTTTGACCATTTAAATTATTTTCTGGCCTCGTATTTTTATATTGAGAAAAATTCTGACCCCCTTTCCAATTATTACTCCCCAACCCCTGTCAAAAAAAACAAAAATATATTTCTTATTTATGTCATTCACTAGATATTTTGACATCTATCCAGTGTCCATATTTTCAGGGATTTACTGAACAGTTTTGGAAACAATTTTTCAGTCCATCAACCACTTTGTTTTTTTTCCTTGATTATTTTTAAAGATTGTGAAATTAAATGTCACTTGATTTATTGACCATTTTTAGTTCAGTCTTAATTTCTGGTTGTGAATTTTCCTCTTTTCTTCTTACTTCAGAATCTTTCTCATCAAAATGCTTTCTTTGGGTCAATGATAAGGACAGAAGCCGATGGCAGAGTCATTTGGTCAAATCCGCTCACAACTTAATGACACATTAACATCAGCCATTTAGCAACAACAAAATGAAACAAACTTTTATTTCAGTGCTGCTGAAATTCACATCCAACGAAAAGAAACTGCATTTCTGTTAAACTGCTTTTATATTTTACACTTGTTGAGCCGACATTTTTTATTATTTGTCTGTACATATGATTGACACAATAATATTCCTTGCAGAAATTTTTATGTTTTCTTTTTATATCTGTTATAAATAAACATTTTATATATATATTTATATATATATATATATATATATATAAAAACTTATATAATTTATCCTTAATTATTTCTTGTTACTTCTGTCAAAATTTCTTTGATTGACATGAAATGTTATGTTGATTCCCTTTGACATGGATGTCAGTTGAGGTTTTTAAGGCCAAGTTTTTACAGCTCACTATCAGCAACAGTTTTACTGGATTATACTCCATTCACAAAAAGTAAAGGAGAAGCAACCAACTGATTCAGATATGAAAAATAGACACCAGTTATGATAGGTAAACAATGGAGTAACATTCCATGGTGGTTTGCTCACACCTTGAATTTTCTCTTGTCACAATGAACGATTATAATCTGAATGAGGCTCCTTACCTTGAATGTCTACTGGGACTCAATTTTACCTTTGACCTCAAATGGAATTTATTTATATGCTCCATTGCTAAAGAAACATTGGGATAAGGACAACAAAGATGAGCATTGTTTTTTTTTCTTCAAGAGAGTTACAAAATATAAGATTTAAAACCACAGCATCGAATCACCCTCATTTCCCCCATATTCCAAATCTAAGGAAAAAGTTCCACTCAAACAGCTTTTTCCCAAGAACTGTCACTTTGTGGAACAGACTCCCACCTGGATGCTTCCCTGAATAATATGATCTTAACCTCTTCAAGTCAAGAGTCAATCATTATCTATCTTCGTAATATTCACTTCTTACCATTTCCTTCATTTATGTCACATTCTTCATTTTAACAGTAATACTCTATCTTAAGTGGCTCTTGTGCCTTGTATTGGATGAACTTTAGTACAAGAAAATCATGGCTAAAATCTTTTTTTTTTTTTTTTAAAACATGTTAAATTTTATTAGTGAATCTGTTGTGAAAAGAAAACCTACTTTAATCAGAAAAGAAAGTCCTTAACACAAAGCTTTTGTAAATATTGGAATCTGCTCAACGCTTAGCACAACCAAACAACATCGATAGTGACTATATTTCCACACAATTCAGATTTGCTTTAATCTAATCCATTAATTTTGATATATATATATATACATATATACATACATGCACATGCATAGATATGTTTCTTTTGTTGAGACAGAATCAGGCTTAAACTCTCACACCTCTATCATCATGATTTTAGGCAAGATTTTACAAGGCTCTTCCTGACACCCAACTCAGACACTCACCGTGGTCAAAATACACTAAGTGTGACACCATTTCTAGGAACATTGCCATTCAAAGCTTGAGACACCATCCTAACCTTATATACATGTTGGCCATTGGCTCCTATACGAAGCTCATCCACTCATTGACTGGTCCTGTTTTTTGTCCTCTGGAGTGGCTTGCCACTCTCCTTGCCAGCAGATAAGTTAGGGGGGGGGGGGCAGGTTGTACTGGATAACATGATGGCAAAAGAGGACAGAAACTACATTTGAATGTGTTTATTCCTCTCTAGCTACAGTGTTCCAAATGCTTTCACTGTTTCCTCCTTTCACAATAACTACTCATTGATTCTTGTGCAACAAGTTATGCGGATCTTTTACAAAACAACATAATCACTACATTTGCTGTTTGTGAAAAGGAATCTGACCATAACTTTGACTTAAATATACTTTGAATCCAGGGAGGAAGTAATTTACTGAGGTAAAAATGCATAGAATGTGCACTGATTTCTGAGTCTTTGATGGTAAATTTACATCCAGGTTCATATTACATTTTACCTTTCCTCCTAAAAAATACATGGCTGTTATAATGTGGGATATTTAAAATACAATAGTGCTAAAAACAGAAGCATTGCAATTTGAATGAAGTTGGCTAAGTCATACGTCTAGAAACATCACACACCAGTAATTTAAAGTTTAGAATTCATACATTTTCAGCATTTCCTCTTCCCATTCATTCATATATATATATATATATATATATATATATATATATGAAGAAATATAGTCTTAAAATGTGCTATATTTATGGGATAAAGTGCTCAATATCAGAGATAGAGAGTGTGTAAATATAAAAGTGAACATAGAAGTCAACACTTAGAGACGACAGTCTGTTTCATGCTAGACACAATCGTCAGGCCTGACGATTATGCCTAGCATGAAACAGACTGTCGCCTCTAAGTGTTGACTTCAATGTTCACTTATATATATATGTGTGTGTGTGTGTGTGTGTGTGTGTGTTTTAGCACAGGTAGAGTGCTTTTTTGTGTGCAGGCCTGGCAAAGATTTTTTTTTTCTATGTGAGACTGGCAGTTTCCCAAACAACACGTCTCTACTACCCACACCACCAGTGTTATTGTCCAAGGGAAAAGCAGGGACCAATAACACAGCTTGGCACCAATGTTGTCACAGGAGTTGTCAGAATAAGGTTGAATGCAATATTAGACAATCTTTGGTACCCTGGTTTCAGATATTACCCTCAGAAATTACTCCAAAAGCCTTTCCTATGAAACTGCAATTTAGTCAATGATCAAGCATCATGAGAAAAAGAATTTTATTTCTCAAGATCTACCAGGTGATTGGAAAGTAACTCTCTATTTTATGTATAATGGACTCTCCTGTCTTACTATAATTTTTACAAGTCCATCATACATAAAATAGGGAGTTACTTTTCAATCATTTTGTGTATTAGCGAGATAAACTGTTATTCATATCAAGTGGCAGAATTCTTGATTTTTTTTTTTTAATTTTGAATTGTTTGCACTATTTACCTCCTTCATACTGTTACCTTGTAGCTTAAATAAGTCTATTGCTCTCCCAATGTCACTTGTACAAATCACAATATCGCTGGTTCAATTCACCGTCCTCATTTTCTTCACACGTCACTACATATAGCCAACATTTCTGTTCCCTTTTTCACGGCTCCAGCACTCTTTTATCAGGCCAACACTGCGGTTCCCCAGCCAATCAGCATTCTTTGCTGTTATTCTTGGTTACACAGGCAAATTGCCTCCTCCAGTTCGACCAATCAGCACACGACTTGCTATTGGTGGAAGCATTCCAAACTGTACAAAAAAACCCTCATCATTGCACATACTGCTAGAATGGCTGGACGAGAGAGTAATGCCATTTTCACAAAGCAAACTTGCTGATGTCACATTAAGGTAAGACCCTTGTTTTCCTATGCACCAGATGCAAGCCACTCTGGCTCGCTTGCTTCCACGGGGCTGTTCACCACACTTTATTGCCATATTCAATCATATTTCAGTTTGTTGTATGCTCTAACCTTCTTCAGATGATATACGGTGGAATTTTGAACCGAATCTTTTATTTAGTGCACAGGAATGAGATTATCCTTCTGCCTTTTTTGGATTTCTCAGTCTCAGTTATCTCCCTTGAGTAACTCAACTCTCCAAGTTTTTGTTCCCTCTGCTGTGACCAGGTATTGAACTCACAACTCTTTGGGTCAAGTCACTTCTTAGATCACTCAACCAATGCTTTGGGACATGAGTGAATTTTTGGAACTTATAAACCTAAACTAACAGTATACATTTTTTTTTTACCAGAACTCATATTACAATTTTTTGGTTATTGTTTTTTCTCTAGCTCTCTGTATTACTGGTTCCCATATCGTATTCATGTCTATGTTTGGCCGGCTTAAGAGATTTTTGTACCTTAGATTTTCCTGTTCTCCCTCATCTTATGGTCTTACAATGTTCCTACAGTCTTATCTTAAAACATCAAGCAAAAGTCATATGTGACAATCCAGAGACATGTGAAGAAGAAATGGTAAGTATAAGCAGTACCCTACAACATAACAACTACCCTGGGTACACGACAGCAGCCCTCATAAACTGGGATAGCAGGGTACAAGATAATACTCAGAAAACAGCATCATTCTCCCTACCCTATGTGAAGGGCTTATTGGAAAAGATACAAAAGATCTGTGCTCCATATGACATGAGGACAACTTTCAATAGCGATTCAACTATACAGACGTGTCTTCATAGAGGAGAACATAAGTAAGGACTGTGTATACACTATCCCATACAGCTGTGGCAAGAAATTTAAAGGAGAAAGGCTGATCCCTTAAGATAAGACTACAGGAACACTATAAGGCCATAATATGAGGGCAAATAAAAAAAATCAGGCATGGCTGACCATATATGGAGGGAAAAGGGAGATTACTGCCCTCTGTCTATTATTTTAACTTCATCCCACAGAGAAAATCACTGGAAAATACAACTACTTCAGAAATTAGCACATATGCTGAAGAAGGCCAGAGTGTACAATGGCCGAAATATTGTGAATATAGCAATAAAGATGAGGACAACAGTCTAAATGATGTGAATAGTTAAAATACCTCATCTCAGAGGTAATTGTATTGTTATAATTAACACTCATATTTTGATAAGTTGGAAGTTGGAAAAACCAATGAATGAAGCTGATGTGTAAATTCTGTTCTTTTTTGTTTTGGGCTTTTCTTCTGCTGCATAGATAAAAACGATGTCACTTGGTATGAAAATGAAAACAATAAATTGTATTTGTTGACTGAAACTGCATATTTTATAGTCACATATGTTACTTCATTTGTGTAATAAAAAATGTCAGCATCTTAAATCTCTGAGTTATTGTCATTGTCCTCAGCTAATTCTTGGGGTCAGTCATTTCAATTCACAAACACCTTGGAAATCTTTGTTAAGACAAAAAATAATTGACAAGAGGAATCGCCAGTGCAAGGGAGGTAACTTATCAAGCCAAATGCTAAAAAAAGAAAAAAGACATGACTTTATATATTTTCTATGATATCATGTTTGAATAGACACCCAGATTTTTTTAAACAGTGTGAATTGTGTCTACCAGCCTGTGAATTGTTTGTAGTAGTAGAAAATAATGTTGAATAAATGAACTATTGATTTCTTCGAGAATAGCCACAAATGTACATGAATGACAAATGTAATCCTATGAAGTCAAATTAGTGTTTGCTGACAGAATGGATCAGTGTATAGTATCTAGCAAGTTTGGTTCAAGAGATTATTAGTAGCTTTGCAAGAGTGTACTGAACAACAGCAAATCCTCAAGCTATTTAGTCAATTCAAAGTCCTGACATCCACAGCAGATAAGGCTGAATGCTTTTCTCAGGAATTCTCATCCAACCCAACACTCAACTCATCTGGTGTACCCATACCTGACTCAAGAACTGATGTTCTACTGAGTGATATGTGCATATCATCATCACTGGTCTTGGACATCATTTCTAAATTTGACTCCTATAAAGCAAGTGGAATACTAGCCATTATCCTAAAGACATGTGCTCCTGAGTTCTCTCCAAACTATATAACTATTGGCTTGATGCTTCCTGCTTCGCAGCACATTGGAAGTCCTTATCTGTAATCCTTCTGACCCTACTAACTACCACCCTATCAGTCTCCTACTGCTTTTCAATAAAGTCATCAAGGCTTTAATTAACGCTGAAGTGGTTAGGATTTTACCTCTCAAGACCTACTGACAAACAATATGGATTCCACTTTGCCCACTCTACCGCTGATGTGCTCACGGCCATAACTGAATATATATATCATGCTCTTAATAAAAATGGCAAAGCTCAGACAGAGTTGTCATAGGTATTCGATAGTGTTTGGCATATTGGTCTTCTGGACAAGCTTCGGGGGCTACAGTACTACAGGATGATTATTTGATTTTTGAAGGTCATTCTGAATGGGCACACTTCCAGACCCTTCCTTATACATGCAGGGTTACCCAAGGCTCTATCCTGGGTCCTACACTGTTTTTAATCATCATCAATGATCTTCCTGATGTCATCAGCTCCCAAGTAGGCATCTCTGAAGATGACACTACCATTTACTTCTGTCTCAACAGTAAAACCAGCAGTGCTGACAAAGTCAGTCTGCCTGCTGCTCTCGAAAAAGACATTCAGTCATTAGTTAACTGGGGTAGGAAATAGTTTGTAAATTTTAATGCCTCCAAAATGAAACTGCTCTCATTTAGCCACCACTGTGATAATTCCCTGCCTGCCATTATCATGGTTGATGCTAAACTCCAATATGCCTTCTTGGCCTTATGCTTTCGAATGACTTGAAGTGGAACAACTACATTGAATCAATAGCTACATCATCTGCAAGGAAAGTTGACTCACTGTGTCATGCCAGAAAGTTTCCTTATCAGAATCTATCCTACAAATCTACCATTTGTCTGTGCATTGAGTACTTTTGTTATATCTGGTCTGGTGCCCCAGCTGTTCATCTCAAGATTCTCAACAAAAATCCAAAGAAGGATCTGCAATGCAAATGATCTTGACTTGGCATCTTGACTCCAGTCACTTTCTCACAGACATGACGTGGCTTCCCTCTGTCTTTTCTACAAATATTTCCATGGCTACTGTTCTGTCAAGCTTTTTACCCTGATGTCCCAACTACTTAAATTTACACATACCACTATTTGTTGGTGCGTTTCTCAGACTCAACATGGAGGCCTACATCAAGTGCCTGGAGGAGGGAGTGCTACTCTGGGTCAAGAGGTTGACTGCTGGAATACCCTATGTCCAGCAACAGGATTGTGCACCATGCTACAAAGGACAATTTCTGTGACCACATCATCCTTTACATCTAGCCACCTAATTCCCCAGACTGCAACCCCCTTGATTATTATGTGTGGGGTGCAGTTGAGCAAGAGATCAACAAAACTCCTCATAACACCAAAGAATGCTTGTTTACTAACAAAACTCCTTGTAAGACCAAAGATGAACTGAAGGCAAGGATTCACTAACTTAAACAAAGAAATTGTCCAGAAGAGTTACAGGAGATTCTGAAATCGTCTGAAGGCAGTGGCTAAAGCCAATGGCGATTTTATTGAATAAATTTACTCTTTAGTATTTCAAGATATTTTTTGTGCAATTTTAAAATATATCTGTTAAAATGAGATGTCAGTGTTATTGTCATTTAGACGACAATTTATTCATCGCATCCTGTATGCTATTGAGGAGTTGACTTGTATACAACACTCACAAATTGAATTTAAATTTGAGTTACCTTAAAATTGGTAAAATTATAGGAAGAGATTGTCTGCAAAGGGTTTTAAAAAAAAAAAAAAAAAAAGCAACTAATTTTTTTTTTTACAGCTTATCCGCCATTTGCAGGTTATTTAAAGCCAGAAAATATTTTTAATATTGTAAGAATTTTTGGAGGAGAATAATGATTTACTGATACAAGTCCTTCTAATTAACCCATAGCTGGGGGAAGAAGAGGTGGATTTATACCTTTTCCAAGGGTATTTGTGTGCAAGTGAATATCACAAACTCAACCGGAATTGGAACTTGGCTCTTTGAGTCATTATCCATTACACCAGCCACACATCCATGCTTACACCACATAGATAGGTGACTGCTTGGGAATACGAAGTACTGATCAGGCTCGACATTGCTTAATTTCAGTGATCATACATTATCCAGTGTTTCAATGTGATATGGTTGGAAACCAATAGAAAATAACGCTTATTCAAATTAACTGCTGAAATTTTTCCATCATGTTTGTTGGTTAAAAATGTCAACGTAAAAGAAAATAACCTGGACTGATATGTGTGGAAAGTGTGGAGGAGGAAAAGAAAAATGAAATGTAAAATCTCCAAGTTCTTTAGCCATTTATTCAATTATTAAGGTTAAATTTTTAAAAACCAAAAAGAAAATTTTATTTAAAGACAGTGTTAGCAAACTAAAATAACAAAAAATACACATTTGGATTTTATTATCACATGATTTTAAAGCCATTGCTTCAAGCTACACTTTGTCAGTCGATGAAACAAAAGGACACTTTAGTCAAATACACAAATAAAGTAGAAAAATGAAAAACAAATCTGGATACATTGATGATAAATTGTACACAACATATACAAATTGGCAAAATGTATAACCTTCGTGTCTGGAAAAAGACGTTGTCAAAAGGACAGTTATTCTCTTGATACTGCTATCATTGTATACACTTTATAGGCTTGGCATTAAATTCTAATCATTGCTTTTTAAACAATAAATATTTTAAAAAGTGATAATTAGGATTTTAATAAAACCCCAAACTATGAAATGAGATTTATACATTTTCTTAATTCTTGAAAATTGACAACAAAGATATTAAACACTATTTATGTATTAAATTACTTATTTGCAAGAATAATTTTATATTTACAATATTAGAAAATTATATGAACCAACTATAATGAAAGATTTATTATTTAACATTTTATATAGAAATAAATATGAAAATATTTTTTTATTCATAATTTTATAAAAATTGAAAAATTAAAACAAGAAATAATCTGAGATATAAAATGATCTGAAAATAAAATATATTATGTCCAGAAAAATTATGTTTATTCAAATTTTCTTCTTCTATATTTCATGAATATTTTTATAAAATTATGAATATTTATTTATAAAATGGTAAATCATAAACATTGCATTGTAGATGGTTTGAATATTTTGATAATTTTGTAATTTTTTTATAAATGTTTTGAGTCAAAAGATTTCTTTATAAGACTGTAAATAATAACTTGTTATAAAAAGTAAATAATAAATATCATATTGTAATTGGTTCACATATTTTCATAATCCTGTAAATAAACCATAGCTGAGAGGGTCAAAATCTGTATACAGTAATAGCGGTGTCAAGGGAATAACTGACCTTTGGATAAACATTGCCATAAAATCAATGATAAGTAGCTGACAGGAGACAAAAAATACACACAAGTTTGTCTGGACTTTTACACAGAAATTCAAAAAAAATGTTTATAAATAATAATTTATTGTCCTTTCATGTTGGTAACCAGTCATGCCAGAAATACTGGAGAGGACATGAAAATTTATCAATTATTTTTATATAGCAGAATCTTTTTTTAAAAGCCTACCCCTCAATTTGAAAATTGAAGCTTGTCTAACACATGACAACATCTGACAAGCAGTTCACAAATAAGAAAACACAAAAGAAATACAATTATTTTTTTGCATGCCTTGTGGGGATCTTTAAATTCATAGAGATTCATTGTGAAAAGAAAGAGTTTTTCCCTTTCCTTGCAAACTAATTGTAGACTTCAGCCCCTCCCTCATATAATCAAATGACAGATTAGTGTTTCTACTGTGGCAGGTGGTTGCATAAGGTAAATATCTCTAATCCAATTGTGGATTACCACATCCTTCCTACAAACTACCTTGAAAGAAAAAACATTTGATATTTTCATGATCACCAGGTGAAATTTTAATAGATGACTTACTTTTTTTTTTGTAAATTTTAGCCATTCACTGCCAGAATTTAACATCAGCAAAGTCGGGATGTGGAATAGTTACCAAAAATCAATATTTGTTTGACTACAAAATACTTATTCAATTATTGTTTTTCCCTGACTTCAATTATCCAGATGTGAAATTAAGAGAAAAATTGAATTTATTCAAAGTAAAACCATTCGAATATTTCATTTTGTCAAGTGTTTTTAGAATTTAGAAAATTGTACTCAATATTTGATAAAAAACATTACAGTTGCTCAGATAACACCATAATTTCAGGCAATATTGTATATGAAATAGACACAAAACATATGTAAAAAGGTTTATGGATTGTAGATTAAAAAATTGATTTTTTTTTTTTTTTTAAATCATTCACCCCAAGCAAGGCTATAAAGCCACTAATATTACTGAATGTCAAAAAAAAATCTGAGAAAAAAACATTAAGGAGAGAGAATAATAAAAACAAAAAAGAAATTAAGGAAAAATAAGATAACAATTGAGACTGCATTTCAATTTTTGAAGATCAAATTTGAGTGGGAAGCAAGAAGCCAGAAGAGAGTTGCACAAGAGAAAAGTGCAAGAGAAGAAACTGTTAGCATAGAACTTACAATTACATGTAGCAGCCATTTCAATTGTAAAATGATGAGATCTGGCCACCAATCTAGTAGTACAGTTAAATTCATAAAGTCTAGATACCAAAGAGGAAAGCTCATTACACCAATTGCCATGAAAATATTTATATAAAAAAAAAGAAAAGAAAAGAGGTATAGGGAAGCTACATTATGATGATGGGAAATTGACTAAAGTTGAGATGCTAGGTCAGGACCAATTGCAGGTTCTTCTTTGGATTTTGTCAAGAATCTGTAAATATATAGCAGAAGCACCAGACCAGAAACAAGGATGAATAGTAGACTTATAAAGGTGTAAAATAGATTCTGGAAAGAAAATAATATAATAATAAACAATAAAATAAAAGAGGTAATTTTTTTTTTTTTTTTTTTTTTTTTAAAAAAAAAAAAAAAAAAGAGATTTTGAATTTGAAAGGAATTTCCAAAAATACAGTTGCAAAAACCATGCATGCCATGGTACTAGTAGAATTATCAGGAAGCTATGGAATTGCTAATAAAAATAATAGTTGAGAAGTGAGTGATTTCTTAGGAAAAAAACTTTTTATATAGACATATATTTAGACATATCTTTCAAATTTTCTTTATCTGCAGAGCCAATTACAATGTAAGAGTTTTTTTAATACACTATTTCTTGTATGAAATATATTGGACACTTCTGGGGATGTAGAAAATGGTCTACACATAACAGCCATTGCATCGTCCAGTGCAGGACAAAAGCCTTTCCCAAATCTTTCCATGACAAACATGACTCTGCTATTCTCTGTTATGTCTCACTAGCAAAGCTCATGAACTCATCACTATCTTCTTTGACACGAATCAAGAAAACTTTTGTACCATGTAATGTTTACTTCTCACTGCATTTTGATGGCTGAAATGAATAAGGTCAGTTTTTTTTTCTATTTTGTCATTCAATTACCCACTATTAGTCTGATAAATAGATTTTTGTGTGTGTGTATATAATACTTTATTTTATAAGTAAAATACCTACTAAGGGGTAGAAAAATGGATTTGGGGAGACAAGAACACTTAATAACAGAGCAAATGTTATTTATAAAAAAAAATGTCTGCTCCACCTGGCTACTATTTAAAGTTACATGTGTACGTTATTATGCAATTTGAGGTGGCCAACATTGGTTGCTGTAGTGCCAGTGGGTACTTGAAGCTGGCACTAGAAGATTGTGTACTAATGTACACATGAAACTTTAAATTTTAAGTAGTAAGTGCCCAAAGGAAACACTTTTCTTACACACACACACTATATATATATATATATATATATATACACACACACACACCCTTATTCATCATATTCAGTATGTCCTTGCTCCCAGTCACCATAACACGACATCACTTTAGACTATTTTGAAACTTTCAGCTTTCCAAAGAATGTAGCCAACAGAATCTACAGCACAGCACATGGTTTTTGAAAATGACTGAAACAGTCACAAGTACTTTGACAAAACAACAATAACATATGTGAACACATCAGACACAAAATGTTGGATCCTAAATACACAACAGGTTTTTCACAATTTGGAAAAATACAATCAAAAATTAAACAGTTCAACCATATATCATTTCTTTAATGAAACTTGTTTGGATAAATACCTGCTGCCTAAATACACATGTGTTTTATATAAATGCAGATTTTGTTGATTCAATGTGGATTTTGCTCAAGTAAATATAAGAGAAATTTAGAAGATTTTTTTTTAATGAAACATTTTGCAATAATAAGAGTGAGTAAAACTCAAAACAAAAATTTAGGAAGCTTTTGAAGCTGGAATAAAGAAGTTCTTTGTTTCTATTTCCTCTTTCTTACTTTAATGGTCAGAGAGTATTCAATAGAGAGTATACAACATAGAACTTTATGAAGAAAAAAAAAACGAACCCACTTCAATAATGAATAATGAAGTGTTGATAATCTCGTTGACCACAGTGATTTTCATTTCTAAGAAACCACAGCGGTTTTCATTTCTAAGAAACTTCCTAGGTTGAAATGTCAATCCACACATAATCTTATTTTTTATGGGTATTATGCAAGTTAATATTCTAATGAATAGTGTAGGCACCTTATTACGTTAAAGCGAATAAACTACTGTTCATAAAGCCTTACTACTTTGCAAGGGATTTGATCCTCCATAGGTGCCTTGACATTTGTGACATTATGTTGAACTAAATTGAGGTTGGGTGACATGGGGATGGGATGATGGGGGGGAGGGGAATGACAAGTATTTTATTCAGGAAGAATTAAACAGAAAAGTCACTAGAGAAACGAGGGGTGATATATGAAAAATGTCAAAAGCAGAGATACTCATTTTTTTGTGCCAGAAACTCCTCCACCCATATTCTTTTTCATCATTTTACATCATTTTATTTCATTCAAAAGAAAAGTAGGAATTGCTTGTTATGAGTTAGAAATGGTCTCAAGTGTTTCATTTTTATTTTTTAAATAAATAAGACCCTTTGGCCGATATCTGTGACCTGAGAATGCAGTTATCCTATCTTGCAAATGGAATACCCTCCAGTGGCAATGATTTGCAAATGTACTTGTTGACATCCAAGATGCTTGCACTCCCACACAATTTCAGCAAAAAATATTAAGAATAAAATAAGTATGTTTTTGGATAGTATGTAAGAGGTTATTGAAACATGTGGCTAAATTAGAGCAGAAAAAGAAAAAAAAAAACACAAAACATACAAGTGAAAGAAAAAGATTTTTTGCTGCTGTTAATTATTATAATAATAATGTACCTAGTATAGACTCTGTGTTATCTGACTGGTGTCATGATGACTATATTGGACTCCATATATTTATACCCTAGCTTTATTTGGTGTATTTTTCTGATGATGTACTACACCCGCACTCAATGATGATGATGATGATGATAATGTTTTTTAAGAAGGAAACTGAAAGCACTATAATATCAGCTCAAGATCAGATATTAATATAAATATTATCAGGAAGCATGTCCCCAAATAATAATAATTCTATTAGAATTCAGTTATAATTATCATCAGATAATTGGCCATTATTGTTTGGATTAAAAGGCTAAACAGAAGAAAAGATTATATTAAAGACGTTGTTTGGTTTTAGGGAATAGGAAATAAAGAAAAGGGAATATAGAGTAGTTGATATATTTGTAATGCATGCTTCAGTGGAATGGAAAACCTTGTCAATTTTTTATCTTTTCATTTGTACCCTCTTAAGATTGTTAATGCAATATTTTGTTAAAATTTTTAAATCAGATACTTAACAATACAATAGGGAACTTCCACAGGTAGATTGTAGAACTCACAAGGAGCTTATTCAATCAGTATCTGTAAAAGATTCATCACAAAATTCAAATCAGAAAGCTCTGAAATTTTCATGGGATGTGCTAATAATAATAAGATGAATATAATTCATGACATTGAGAATGCAACGATTTAACGTCTTGAATTACATAGAGAATGAAAAGGAGAAACTGATGAAAATACTGAAAAAGGAACCTGTCTAGAAAAAGTGAATAAGTAAATTTGAAAGGAAGTCAAGAATATAAGTTAGCAAAAGTAAAGAAAGAATTGCATGAACAATTTGTGAAAATGACTGAAGGAAACAGAGGTAAAGTAACATGGAATTGGTTTAAAAGAGTTTTTTTTTTTAAAGGAAACCGTAAGCAATGTGATAGCAACTGTCGAACAAATAATATCAGGAAACATATCCGCAAACAACACATATAACTATTTTGCAGAATATATGAGAAAATTGATGAAATTATGACACACATTGTAAGTGAGTGTTTAAGTTTAGCTTAAAATGATTATAAAAGGTGAAGTCATGATAAAGTAAACATAATCATTTATTGGAAATTGTATGAGAAGTGGCAAAATTGTGCAAAAACAAATTGTACAACCATAAACCTGAAAAGTCAGAAATATGCCAGATTTTGTGGGATTTTTAAATACAAACAGATCAGAAACTGGAGTGCAAAAAAAAAAAAAAAAAACAAACATATTAGTGGAAGTTGAAATAGAAAAAGAAAGTTAGATCTATCACATTGTTTTGATAAAAGAATAGAACAAAAGAAATAAGAGAAATTAATCAACCCACTAAAGTTTTCATGAACAAGGCTTTGAAAGTTAAAAAAGGTTACAATCATACCAGTTGTCATTAGTGTACTTGGTATGGGGACAGAGATAAAGAATAATGGTATTGATTGCCCAGCAGAAATGTTGTAAAATGGAAGCTTCTTAGAAACGGAAAGCATAAATGCAGAATGGGGCGAAAACTTTAGTCAGAGGATGATACCTAAGGCTGATGGTTGTGGAGTGCTATACTTGCATTAATTACCAGATATTAAGATCTTACCTGAGAAAAAAACTGAAATAAATAAATAATAATATATGCTGTATAGTAAAAGGACATCTTTACAATTTAAGTTGAAAATCAAATTTACACTTTTCAAGAACAAACTCTCCCAAACTATTTTTCTGTCTCTACCTTCAGAGCTTGCTAACAACTTTAGTTAGGATGACTGGCAGTGGGACAAAGCTTACTTAATGCACACATCTCACATAGTAAAATATAGATTCATGACTATTAAGCTACCTGCAAAGGTTAATAACTGGGTATCATGATAGGTATGTTGGGCTTCGTATATATGTACCCCAGCATCATTTTGTCTGTTTGTTGCTGTCTCATTCAATAATAATAATAATGTTCTAATTTATAAGGAAAAACAAAAGCAGTAAACATTTTATAAAAAGACAAAAAACAAACTACCAATATAGATGAGAAAAAAACTCTTACTGCCAATGTAGCGATGCTCTTTAGTATCAATTGTCATTAGTTTATCTCTCATAGATGAAGAGTTTTCTACCAGTTGCTATCTTGCATAAAAATCATATTCATCCCAAACTTTAACTTTTATGATAATTCTATTTTCAATTGAAATAGGAGCAATTGGAAAAGAGACTTGAAGCAACAGAATTGTAGTTCTACAGAAAGATGATGAGAATACCATGGACCGAACATGTGAGCAAAGATGAAGTTCTAGAAATGATGACAACCAAAAGAACACTTAACATCAGGAAGAGAAAGACAATATTTCTGGGGCATGTAACAAGGAAAGAATGCTTGAAAAATTTGATACTTACATAACAGATTGAATGTAAGAGGTGGGGGCCAGAGGAAAGTAACACACGGCCTACTTGTGAGCTTAAGTAAATAGATGGTGGAGCAGGGTTTGGAAGAGACAAAAGTTATTAAGAACTACAAAAGACAGAAAATTGTGGAGAGCCATGATTGTCAGCATCCTGAAGTGACATGGCACATACAAGAAGAAGTACCATTATTATTATTAATAATAATAATAATAATAGTAATAGAGATTGTTATTTGAGCAAATAATTTGGCAGTTTTATGTACTTAAATGAACTAAGTATAAATATTGGTAGTCTATGACATTTATGGAGGCACAGTAGAATAATGGATAGTGGCTCAGATTGAGGAACAGGAGAGTTGAGTTCATTACATCCACTTATCTGCTAATACCCTTGAAAATGGTATAAATCTATCTCTTATGTCCTGCCCCCCAGCTATGGATAAATAGCAGGACAGACTTAGCCTTGGGTCCTATAGCCTTGGATGACAACCAGTCTTGGAGAAGGGAAACTGAATTCAAATCTTGAGGGCCTGACTAAGGGCAACCTACATCATATTCTGTTATCTTCAGTTGTTGGTCAAGAACTTGGAAAAAAGATGGGCGCTGCCAAGCTATCTGGAAACCCACTGAAAACATTATAAGGAAGAAGAATCAAAATCTGTTTCTTCTGCCATCAGGTAACCAAATGATGATTGAAGCAGTCAAAGGACTGACGATGATGATGTTGATGATGATAATGGCATCTGGGATAAACATTAGCCTACCAACTACCACAACTTTGTGTATATGAATTAGGAGTATTTTTTAGTCATTTTTTTATGAAAAGATGCAGCTCATAAATGCCATTAAAAAAGGGCAGCTTGCTAGCCACTGCTCCATGGCAAGACTCCCTAGTA
This sequence comes from Acanthosepion pharaonis, assembly GCA_903632075.3. NCBI lineage: Eukaryota > Metazoa > Mollusca > Cephalopoda > Sepiida > Sepiidae > Acanthosepion > Acanthosepion pharaonis. The sequence goes on along the minus strand of CAHIKZ030004736.1, from coordinate 1,900,620 downwards.
TCAACTTAATATAGTCTGACACAAAGCCAACTGATAGAACCTAGTGAGGATCAAACTCATTATAATATTAATGCAAGATTAATTTACTTTGTTATTATAGCTCAATGTTTACTAAGTTTGACTGGCACAAGGCCAACAATATGAGACATGAACTCCCAACAGCAGTAATGAAGAGAGAGAATAAGTAGCTTGATGATTTGCTTTCAAAAAAAGGCAAGATGAATTTAAAAATTATTATATATAATGTGAGTGAAGAAGAAATATGATCTACAAGTATGGTTATATTTTTTGTTTATTTTTTACAGGTTATCAGCCCTTTGTGAGTTATTTAAGCTGAAAAGATTTGGACTGTAAAATTAATTCTTTATTTTTTTGCTACGGAATATTGCCATAACAATTTTTTGAGAAAAACAAGAATTTTTTTTTCAGACACAAGTCCTACTATTTAATCCATAGCTGAAGGGAGGAAATGAATTCATAATTTTTCCACGGGTATTTGCACATAAGTGAATATAACAATCCTGACTGGAATTTGAACTCAGCTCTCTGATTTCTCATTCCTAGCCACAATCAATTACACACCACCCACACATCCCCAGTTCATATTAAAAAATGTATCATAAAAGAACAAATATTGACAAAGAAACTAAAATTTGTATTTGCAGATAGGACAATGTTATGTATTGTTTTGGGAAAAGTTTTCCTCTGTAAGACAGTTGTAACTTAATGGATGAAACTCTGTTCATCATGCAAAGCTTTGAGAACTTATTCTTGGTCTTGAGCCAGATTTGATTTCATCCAATTCCCCCTACTATAAGAGCTTTATTTCCAGAAAGGAAACAAATCCAAAGATAGTAAAAAAAAAAATCATTTATACCCCACCAAATACAATAATTTAAAAAAAAAAGACAGCTCTACTCTTAAAATGGTTTGTATAGATACTTCGTCTTTCTGGGCTGCAATTAGTCATCAGAAGATTGGTATGAAGTGACTGCTACAATTTCATGTTAAGTAGAAAAGAATTAGTAGCCTTTAGTCCTACAAAGCCAAACTTACTATCATGAAAGAATTACCTAATGTCAGTAAACCTCAAAGCATTTACTAAATTTAGTCAAGTTTGGCACAGTGCTACAAGTGTGAGGGATTCAGTAAAGATTTAACTACAGTAATAATAATGGTCTATGACACTAATTTGTTAACCATTGCCCTATAAGTTATTGTAAAAGCTGATGCAAAGCCTCAAATTTGAGAGATCCGATAAGCAGATTAGATGACTTTTGGTTTTTATTAATTCCCTTTTCATTTTTTTCTTGTTACTAATGTTCACTCAATACAAGGCCCAAGGGTCACTCAAAGTAGAAGGCTGAAGTCTTTTGCAAATGTTAAACGCTAGTACAGTCTTCCAAAAAAAGAAAAAAAAAAAAAAAAAAAAGAAGAAAATCTCACCAAATCAGGAGTTCACTAGTGACACTAATGTCTGGCAATTTTACCTGAACTAAAAGAAAGGCTTGACTGGAAATTGTTGTAGTGTTGACAGCATTTCTTAATACAGTCCAAATACTTGAAGTGGACAAAAAAAGTCAACACAAATTGTAATTAGAGAGATGATGCTAGTAAAATATTGCAAATGTCATGGAATTGAATTAACAATTTCTTGCAGTCACATAATATATATATATATATATATATGATAAAATAAAATGAAGAGCAAGTAGGAAATGTATCTCAATCTAACATGTTTCACTTTTATTAAAGCTATCACACATTTTAATGTCCAAAATATTCTTCACACAAATTTATATGTGTCGTGTATCTGACCAATAAGAATTAACCAAAAATCATAGCATAGATAGATATATACATACATACATACATGTATTTCTAAAATCTGCCAGACAGAAATTAAACATCTGTTTCTTATTTCTAGGGACATCACTAATTTTGGAACAATATTCTCTTACAAATCACAACCAGATTAAATATTTGGCTGAACAAAATGATCAAGAAAAGAGCATTTCTATTTTTTTTAGATTCATTGTTATTGTTGCTGTTTCTATCATCATCATCATCATTATTATTATTATTATTGACAGAGCAGCACACCAACAAAGGAACACAGGGGTACAAATATTATTGGTAGCATTCAATAATACACGAGCAAAAATTGCTCTTACTAACTAATCAACTGATGGAAAATTTGAAGATGAGCATTGACTCCCCATCATGTTACTGACATTTAGGTTACATTTCATTCACTTTGTCATGTTGATTAACAGTACAACATAAATTGAAGACAGACAGACAGACAGACATACTGTTCAAACATTGTTAATCATTGTGTCTTTTCTTAAATCACACTCTTCTCTAAATGTCATATTCAATAATACTGCAATAATAACAAGCCTTCATCATGATTCTGTTATTACACTTTAATCATTCTATCCTGAGGTACCTGTCGTACCCTTTTAAGTAATGATGAGTGGTGTTACATATTATATCCAGGGGTCATATATTATATTTATCTCTTGCTTTTTGTTACATATTTTTAAGGGATTTTGAGATTTTGTAACTCACTTTTATCTTTTTGTTGCAACTGCAATGTTTCTACTATAGTGATGTGCTGTTTACCTCGGGAATTCATCCTACAATATACAGGGCATGGCTTTGTAGATAAAAACATTAGAATTTCCATGAAACATACCTTGAAGGTTGATGGATATAACAGACACACCTGTAGAAAGCCTGTGTCTCTTCAGATCAAAATGTGATAAAAACAAGCAAGATGGCGATGTGAGTCTAAAAGAACCACATCTCTGATCCACCATTACAGATCATGATTGAAAATTTTATTTTCAATCATTCAAACTTTGATAGATCAATATGGACAGGTGCTTAGAGGCGACATTACCATTTGTGTAGCCCTCTTTGATTCCATTGCAAAATAAACTAAAAATTTTCAATTAATGAAGTTATAGCTTACATTTGTAGATTTGACAGATGGTGGTTAAGAATTATTTATAATTTTTCTAAATAAAAAAAAAATGTACCTATCTTTAAATGCAAAAAGTAAATGAACAAATTAAAGATAAAAAAAAGTACAGAATTTTTACAGTTTAAAATCCACTGAAATATTTACACTATTTACATTGTTCAGACTATTGTCCTCATCTTCATTATCATATTCACAAAGTTTCAACTGTTGTACACTCCAGCCTTCTTCAGGTGTTATACACTGGAATTTTGAACAGAACGCTTTATTTTGTCCACCGGGGTAGATTGTTTTAGTTCCACGTGCCATGCCTCTTCCAAATATCTCAGTTTCAGTTATTTCAATTCAACTTAACCCTCCCTGTTTTGTTCACCTCTGCTGTGGCCAAGAATTGAACTCACAACTCTTTGGGTCAAGTCATTAGATTACTTTAACCAATGCATTTATCCACTTTGGTCCGAACAATTTAAATAGTGTAAATAGTTACAATACTTCATCTCAGAAATATAGACAGTCACTGAAATATATAATTAAAACAAAATATTCTTTTTCAAGATGTTGGACAATCATCAGTAGGAAAAAATAATTATCTGAATATGAAACCTTCCAAGGCCAACATATGAAAACTTCTGAGGCCAGCATACATGTAGGGATTAAAATTACGTTGAAATACAAATATTTTCAATTTTGGAATATTTCAATTTATAAATCAGATAAAATGGCTTCTCTCAATTTTTAAATGTAACAAGTTGCACTTAAATGTTAGAAATCCTGATAAAATTTGCCATAAGATTTCAATTATTATCTACTAACAAAAGAAAAAAGCACTAAATGCCCAATGGACTTCATAAATCCCACATAAAAATGAAGATTATTTAATTATGAGAAATTAAATTAAAATCAAAGAAAAAATGAATAATTCAGTTGCCATGAGAAACTGACCCAATTTCTGCTGTTCATTTAAAATTTGTTTTTCTCAAAAATCCTACAAGTTACAAATTACTCAATGATTAGAGCATTAACATTTGGCTTGTATATTTCTGTCTTATTTCTGTTGATTTTTATTGCAACTCTCAATTTCATTTCATGACTTATATAAGACATATGGATGAGAAATAAAGGACAAATCTTCCATTGCACAAAGAGAAATTCTAAAATCAAGAAACAAAGTCTATTAAAGCTGAAACTAATATTCTAAAAATTTTATTCATTGAATAATAGAAAGTGGATAAGTGACATAATAGTTATAGGAGCAGAAAATGAAATCACAAGGCAAAGTTCAAATTCTGTCCGAAAATGTGTTCACTTCACAGTAATGTCCTTGGCAAAGGTATGAATCCATATTTTTCCCCACTTGAGTTTATGCATAAAATAGCAGGGTAGACTGAACTCAATAACATTGATGAAGGGAAATGGTAGTGAGCCATAGCTACATTAAAAAACTATATAATAGAAAAAAAGTTACAATTTTTCCTCACATATATTTTACTTTTTGTGACTGGTCTTTAGCCTTCAAAATAGATTGATAAAAAATGTGACAAAAAGCAACAAAATAGATAAAAATTTCATTAGCATAAAATGCCTTCTGCTAAATGTGACCACAGCAAATGATACTGAGAGGTATTGTAAAATATATTTATACATCATAAGATATATCTTATGATATACAGATATCATAAGATATGAGTTTAATAAATCCATTGAATATTTAGAGACATCATAAGACATGTATGTAAAAAATTCACTCAAGTGAATTATCTCAAAGTTATGTAGGGGTCAGATGCTAGGCTTGGAAGTCAAGGGGAGTAGCACTTAGAAAAACTTTAGAAACCAAGCAAATGAAAAGCAAAACAATCTTAAACTGCGATTGAACAATTATAAGATTATGGTTAAAAGTTTACAATACTTTGCTCTGTAAATGACATACAAGTTAAACTTATGACCTTCGTTTTTACTAATACAAATGAAAATGAAAATTTGTTGAAACATTTAGACTAGAATCGGCACCTTTATTTTGATCATTTGATATCAGCCACTGGGCTCTCCACACTTCCTCAAGTAATCCAAGTGAATAAAATTCATCAGCTATTGTAAATATATTTGAAAAAAAAAAACAAAAAAAAACACAACTGAAGATTACCAAAACTAACATGTCACTTAGAAAAAAAAAATCTATCAGATAGAATGTAATGATCAAAACAACAATGGTAAGGATACTAGTCAAAATAATTCAGAATAATATAGATACTTCATCTCAGAACTTCACACCACATTATTATTTTTTTAGACACAGTCTCCAAAAAAAGACTGATATATTTTGGAACACTAACCAATTTTCTCATAGAGAACATTTTTTTTATACTTTAAATGGAAAGTAGAAAATTTGTAAAAAAAGAAAATTGTTTAGAATGACCAGTGTAAATTTTATTTCACTATGTGTAAGTGGCTAAAACTTTACTATAAAATTACATTGTTATACAAGAAATAAAATGACTTTTGTTTGATTTATAGATGAAAAAGTTTTACTCCTATATTCTTTCTAACGTTTTTTTTTTAACATATTGTTAAAGAAAAGGTAAAAGGTTTGGTTTTTGCTTATCAAAACAAAAAAAAAGAAAGAAAAAAGATCAAATTAAAAAACAAAACTAAAAAAAAAAACTATAAAAAAAAAGAAAGTGTGCATCTCACCCATTACTATTTTGTTCCGTGAATTCAGTCAAAATTAGGGACCGAAAATCAAAAATGAGTGCTGATTCCGAAGTAGGAAAAATTCTTTCTAATGTAAATTTCTTAGAATTGTTTCTTTTTGTCCTAACCCCCCTGAGTCAATATACACTGCAAGCACAAAAGCAAACTGTGAAATCAGAAACAAAGAAGTATTTTCTCGGGAGACTTTATTCTTGTGTCCCACATCTTGGAAGCTTTTCAGGAGTGTTTCCTTAACTACTTTGCATACAGGAGCATGGTGATTAAGCACAGACAATAATTTTGGAACTTTTTCTTTGCTATACTGTCTTACATGGACGACATCATCATATTTACTTCAATCACAGGAGCTTTGTGCTTAAGCTGGTCACAAATTTGTTGCCATTCTGTCACTCCTTCCTCTGCTTGTCTAAATACTCTTCCATTATTATAATCACTTTGAGTGCAGAATCCTGGTGATTAAACAGGTAAGAAATTATTCTGTTACCCCCCTGCACTACAATTTTCAATTACTCCTTGCACTAAAATTTATTTGCTTATTTTAGCGACTGAAGAGTGTGTCAATCTGAAGTGTTCTGAGAAAAAGCAACAATAATAAGATGGAATAAAATTAGTAATAAAATAATCATAATAAGTTTTTTTTGTGGGGGTGCTTTTAAAACATGTAATGTATATAATGTTTATATACATATATTATATATGTTCCAAAGGTTGTTATAGCCAGCCAGGGGTGATAATGTCTATAAAATGTTTCCATGGCATGTGTCTGAAATAGTCTCTGAAAACTAAAACCAGTTCCAAGCCAGATAATGGACAAATCATAACCAGATTCTTTGGGTAGATGGAGCTAGACAACTGAGGAAGCAGACCATCTCTAGGAGAAGGAAAACTCTGATTTTAAACCTTGTCTGCTTTGCAGTCATATCCAAAACACAGAAAAGGCTATGAAAATAAATCCAGAGGGAAAACCCAGAGTGGAGCCCCAAAGGTAGTTGGCTATCAACACTAACAACTTTCCTGGCAACTCCTGCAGCCAAGCTGTTTCTAAATGTAATGCCCCTTGTATTCCTTTTAATATATCAGTATGGCCAAGAGTAGGGGAACAGTGGTATATAGTCAGGGCTATGCACAGGTACTATCGTCCAAGACTGCAGCCTGGAGAGGTCATTCCAATTTCACCACCAAAGGACTGAATTTTGACCAAACAGGGCGATAAGCTTTATCCTGCGAGATAAACAGGGTCCTACTAATAATGAAGAGTGTATAGCACCAAAGAGTTGGGATAAAATGCAACAATAAATAAAATTAATAATAGAATAAAAAGAGTAAATGGAAGAAGTAAAACATAGACTTATGTATTTAATCAAAAAATTAAAAATTTATTTTTTTACCCCACTGTCAGAATTTTGTTTTCCTAAAATAACAATACTAAAAGTAACAATAATATTTGTGGCCATGTGTTGGCAGTTGTGGTTTTGTAGGTTAGTGTTGCAGCTTAATTGAGTCCACTTGAGAATTCAGCAGAAAATTCCTGGGAGAATTTAATTTCTATTTTTAGAATCTGACTGGCAGACCAAAACCTTTTCTTCTTCATTCAAACTTGAGAATTTCATGTATAAGTTTGTAAGCCTAGAAAAATCAGTCACTAATATTTTTGTATGAAAATGGAGATCTGATGAATTAGGACCAAAATCCAGGTCCTAAGGAAATAAATTATAATTCCATGAACTCTTAAAGTTGTCTGTATCTTAATATAATAGAACAGAATATAACATACACATATATATATATATATATATATATATATATATATAGATAGATAGATATATATATAGTTTATGAAAAACTAGGTAATCCGTATGGGTAAACCCAAGGAGGATAAAATCCAGAGAGCTCAATGTAAATCCAGAGCAAATAATTAAAATAACAACAGACCACTTTAAAGTTCCATGTAATAAATTATTTCACCACAGCCCTTTTAAAAGGACTGCTGATCATCAGACTTTACTTCCAACCCTTTAGAAGTAAAGTCTGATGATCTGCAGTCCTTAAAAGGGCTGTGGTGAAATAATTTATTACATGGAACTTTAAAGTGGTCTGTTTTTATTTTAATTATATATATATATATATATATATATATATATATATATATATAAATAAAATAGAGATAACTAGACTTTTTTAAAAACCCTCGAATTTTTGATTTGCTAATCAAATCAATCTCGAGGAAAAAGGTTTTAAAAAAAGAAAGAGCTACAAACATGAACTTCTGCCGAAAAAAATCGCACAGATGCAGGTCTGAAGCCCAAAGAAAAACCCCGATACGAGTAACAACTAACTAACAAAAGAGCTCAATACAACCGTACAACCGTAGAGAAGACCTAGATACACCTAGTAGGCCAGACAAACCTACCCTAGGTTTTCACCTAAACGGATCGTCAGGAAAAGTTTGGCCAAACTTTCCCTGACGATCCGTTTAGGTGAAACCTAGGTAGGTTTGTCTGGCACACTAGGTGTATCTATATATATATATATGTATGTATGTATATATTACACACACATACACACACAGGGTATCACCCAAAAAAATGTACATAATTTTTTACTTTGTTGTCAGTTTGAATATTAATAAACATGCATTTAATTTCATTTAATATTTAATTTAATCTTTGTAAGTCAATAAACATTAATATTAATTTTAACGATTAATCTTGTTTACAAGTCAATAAAAACTGTGTTTATTGACATTTAAACAATGGGTCCATTTTTTTGGACAACCCTGCTACTTCATGAAACTCTGAGTAGCAGATTTTATATTATTATTATTATTATATAATATATATAATTATATGTTAATTTTGGCATTGAGCTCACAGTTTATTTTATATTTTATACTTTTAGCTTATTTTAAACTTTAGCTTTTATTCTTACTATTTATATATATATATATATATATATATATATATATATATATGTATGTGTATGTGTGTGTGTATATATATATATATATATATATATATATGAATATATATGAATCTATTTGCATGATATATAATCAATAAAAACCTGTAGAGTCTGAAATTTTGAGATGAAATGTTTTCATTATTCCATATATTTCTCACCTGTTCATCTTTGTCCTCATTTCAGCAAATATATTCTCTGGCCTTCCTCAGATAAATCCTGTATCTAAGGTCTTTAGAAATCTCTTAGCAATATTTTTTTTACACAGTCCTGTGATTCTGTTAAAATGTGAGGTCCCAATTGAGCTTGATAATAAAGAAAAGATAAACATCAAACATCTTTTACAAGCCACATAAACACAAGCCTGTTCGTCAAAACATTATCAAATCATGAAAATATGTTTTCTTGGAACTTGGAAAATGCAAAAAGGCCAAAAAATATATTGGCTGAAATGTGTTAAAAGAAAAATGGACTTATTGAATAATTTATATTTTCACGTATCATGTGTTAAAAATAAAGAAGGTATTTTCCAATTACTTTTAAATGCATTAACAGTTTTTATATATCAAAGCACGAAAAGGCTGGATAAAAAATATACATACTTCTCTAGTAAAAAGAATTATTGAAACAAAATTAAACACAAGATTTTGGTTTTGAATCAATACAAAAAAAAAATGAAGACAATTTGGTACTGATACATTTTTCTGGCTGGAAAACAGAAGCCACTAAGTTACAGTGGAAATGGCAAAAGAAACAAACAGATTATAGAAAAGTTATCACATAAAGGTAGTGTCATCAAGGGAAGGTTTGTTTCGAGATCGACTTTCAAATAATTCACGGATAAGTGCTGTCTTCTCTTGTTCCAGTTGAGTGATTTTATCACATTTTGTAGAGATTTCCTGCAAAAGAAATTTGTTTCCGTTAACATCTTGCCAATAAAATCAAAAAACCAGTCTTGGTTAAAACTAACTATAATTTTCCTAACTCAAGAAAAGACTAAAATGCTCAAAAATTAATGACAGCCTGTCTAGAAGAAACCAAAGCCAAATGGCAACAATTGAAAGAAAAGAGGAAAAAGAAAAACAAAGAGAAAAAGGTTAGAGAGAGAGAGAGAGTGTGTAAAATGAAAAAAAAAAAACTTGTACCAAGAAGTGCATATGAAAAAGAAAAATCAAGAATTATAAGCAATCAATTTCTGATAACCCTTAGATGAATGGATGGATAGGTACATCTACAAACCTCTTGAAACAGGATGCTGAAGGTAACATCAATCAACTAAGTGACAAACCTTTTACTTGTATTAATTATATATGTATGTATGTATGAACTCTGGTGAGGATCCAGTATCTCAGTTCTTAGAAACAAACAGCCAGACTATCTGTATATATGTTTTGATTATAGTGGTGAAGGTTTGTGCAGAAGATCCCCAAATAACCCTCCTCAGGTTTTGAATTCAGAGTTAACCTTCTCCAGGACAGGTTTTCACCAAAAGCAAAAGTAACAGTCTGTCCTGCTATTTTCCTATAGCTGGGAGGAGAGAAAAAGTGGATTCATAACCTTTCCCAAGGGTCTTAGCATGTAAGTGAATGTCATGAACTCAACTGGAGTTTGAACTTTGCTCTTTGATTCCACAATTCAAGCCACTATCCATTACTCCTTCATACATACATACATACATACATACACACATATATATATATATATATATATATATATATATATTTCGGCTTGAGGCAACCAGATGTCTAGCAACACTGATGAGGTGTGAAACAGAGAAACAGTCTGTCTTTGGATGACAGTATATACATGCTCCTGAAAAAATTATTTCGGTTGAACTCTTCTGGGTGAAAAGTGAATTTTAAACAGTGACTATTACTGCTGCTGATGCAATATTCTTTGTTAAGATGAATCAAGTTCTCCAGTCACTGGCGTGTTTGTTTAAAAAAATAAATACGTCTAAATTCACCTTCATCCCTGCTGTACACCAATGGCTTAGAGGTAAAATCTCTGACTGATACCAAATCAGTCGAGTTTCGATTCCCGCTTGAGACAATTAAATGTCTAGCTACACTGATGAGCTGTGGATGACAATATATATATATATATATATATATATATATATATATATATATATATATATAAATTACATGAATTAGATTAGTAGAGTTACTGATATAAATGGTGAAAAACATCTTTGCAAACAAATTTATTAAAGTTACATTAACCTACAAACCACTCAATGAATATTATGATCCTTGTTTTTAATAACTTCAAGTTGTATAAGGTCTTTTTTTATTCTTCTAGTACTTTCAGCTGTACATACAGCCATCCTCAGACATGGAAATTAATTTGTTTTTTAGTAAATCCAGGTAGTAGAAATTTTGGAGCATGTAATCGCAACGCTAGGTTTGAATTTTTTTTGAAAATTTAAGAGAGTGCATTTTTTACTAATATGGTAACTTGAGAATTTTTTTGTTGTAGGCTTTTTTTTCAGTCAAAGTGGCATGAACTAAATTGTTCAATAAATAGAGTAATGTTGTAGTTATTATCCCGAAAACTTGCACATCAGATCAGTTCTTTTTTAAATCAAATATGTGATGCAGTTCAATTTATATTACATGGTTCGTAGGTCAATGTAACTTTAATAAATATAATAAATTTGTTTGCAAATATGTTTTTCGCCATTTATATCATTAACTTTACTAATCTACTTTTTGTATGAATGATTCATGTAATATAAATTGAACTGCACCACATATTTGATATATACACATACATACACTATCTCTGATAACCATAAATATAACATACCTTAAAACTATATTTTTATCATATTTTATATATATATATATATAGGAAAAACAATATATAAATTTTTGTAGAAAAAACAATTTACTAAAGTTAAAAATGCATAAAAAATTTTTAATCACTAGATCATCCACAGTAAATTACTTTCACTTTTAATTAAAGTAGAAGTATTTCATAAAAATTATGGTCAAACTCATTACAGTGAGTGACTCTTTCCCACAGATGAAACATCTTAAGCTCTTGACTACTTTATTTCCATCAAAAGTGTTCTCAAAAGCTGTATTCTTTAGTTCCAACTGTTCAGACCTTTACAGCTAAGACCAGCTGTGCAATGTAGACATGGTTGAATCATATTTATCCTAAGAAAGAAGTTCCATTTGGAGAGCTTCTTACCAATAGCTACTGCTTTGTAGAATAGACTCTTGAGAAAGGTGCTTCCCTGATCACTACAATCTTAACAACTTCAAGTCTAGAGTGAAAAGTTATCTATCCTTCATATCCTTATGATCTGCACTTCTTAACCATCCTCTCATGTCCATAAAACAATCTTGTTCAATAACACTCTACCTAGGGTGGCTTTTATTGGGTGAACTCACTCACAATATGTGGAGATAATTATCTACAAAGATTGACTATTGCGGACAGGTTATCTGATAAGACTCAGGGATGATGTTTTACTTCAGTCAGAAAACTTGTTCTAGAGAACTAAAATCCAACACAGAAGAAGAGTAGGAACACAATCTAAAACTGAAAAGTCAAATATTATTACGACCACAACTTTCATGTACAAAATAATTTTAGAATGTTCAAAGAATAAATGAAGAAAATACCTGATGTCTGCTCAGAGTTAGGGCAGTGGGTTAGACTGAGATCATTACAGAACCCACCTTTCTCCGTGTGTGTGTACTTTCCTATAATCTGTCTTTGTGCAGGGGATACACATACATACTCCCTGCACAAAGACAGATTATAGGAAAGAAAGCTGAAATAATTGGCATTTTTAGATTAAAATTCAAAATACCATTCCAATTAGTTTCTGCACATAAAAGCAAAATTATTATGAGTAAGGTTTTCTTTGTTCTTTGAACCATCTTAAACCATCACTTTGAGTGTGAAATTTATAGTCACAGTAAAAATCTGGGCCTCTTTAGCTTTGGATTGTATATGAGAGAAGGAGAAAGTCAAACAGAGTGTAAGAAAGAGAGAGAGAAAGAATAAGTGACTTATTTTCAAAGTGTAAGTAAGTGACACATTTCTTAACTGACAATTTCCCAACTTTGTCATTATGTCATAAATAACTCACCTCTGTAAGTTGTCTGTTTTGTTCCTTCAACATTTTCACACAGTTATCTTCCAACATCAAAGGATGACCGGTATTACTGATGGCAAGGTTCATGTGCAATGGAAATCCCTACAAAGAAAGAACAGAAGACATTTTAAGGTAAACTAAAGCTTCATATGTTCACATTGTTCATTCTTTTTTTGGCAAATATTTCTTTTATGCACACATTCATCAATTTTGTAACTGTTACTTTACTTATAAACACACTATGTGAGATTTTATGATGCAAGTCAATGTCTTCACAATAAAATTGTTATTAACCAATTAACATAGTATTTATAGGATAAAATACATCAAAGGAATTTCAGCTTATCATATCTTGTTTCTTATTAGAAATAATTGCCACAAATTATTTGGTGGATTGATTTTAATGTTGAATGCTGTTATTTTTTTTTCTGATAAATAATAAATAGAAATAGATCTGGTTTGCATGAGAGTCAAAATGGTAGACAGACATCTGGTATGAACAAGAGCCAAAATGGTTGAAACAGTTCAGGTATGCAGGAGAATTAAAAAAAATGTCATATGTCCAGTTTGCACAAAGGTATACATAGGTGGGCATGTAAGTAGTTACTATTTGGTGGGGTTTTACTCCTCTGCACAACAAAGATGGTAGTGATATATTCTTGATCCCAACTGAGAGGGTGATTATTAGATGTGAGATATTATTAAACTCAGGACATCAAATTGCAAATATAAACAATCTTATAGTTATTAATATTTATTCTTTTAATTTCAGGTATATAAACATTGAGATGCGTCATAAGAAAGATATTATCACAAAAGAGAATCAAACTATTTTAAAAATGTGGAGTAATAAGAACTTGATGATGAAAAATTATGAAAACATTTAAAAAAAGACTAGACAACAATCAAAAGTGAAATCATAAAACATTGGCAAGAACAAGAAAAAAATAGCATTAAGAATATCAAAGTATGAGATTTAAGAAAAACTTAAAGGTTCACAAACAAAAAAATTAGATTGACCAACAAGAAAATATTAGAAGCTGTTGTTGTGAATGTCAACAGAGAGAAGAGAAGCTAAATGTTAAGAACATTAGTTAAAGACGAGAAAGCAGCCAAAGTAGTACTTTTGTAAGTAAGCAACACAAAGAGAAACATACGAGTTGAGCAATGAAGTACATGAAAAATGATTTCTCAACAGTAATTTTTAGCGATAAATACAGAAGTACATTGACTAGAATTGAAGAAGTAAGCAGTCAACAACATGAGTTTGAGGACAAAAGAAGAAAACAGTCAACATCATGGCTTTAAAGACAATATAAGGAAACAGTCAACCTCATGGCTTTGAAGAAAATAGAAGGAAACAATCAACCTCATGGCTTTAAGAACAATAAGGAAACAGTTAACTGTATGGCTTTAAATACAATAGAAGGAAACAGCCCCACATGTCTTCAATGACAATAGAAGGAAGGCAACAGGTGAAGTATTGCTATTGGGATAGCAAGAAAATTAAAGATCTCTTAATTGTTGATGATGGAATGAAGATAAATGCAGACAATCATTGTAATTTCTTGGCCAAGACGTTTTTTGAGTGTCACAAATTATAACAACATAGCTTTTTGCTTTGAATATTGCTACCACATCTGGTTTACTGCTTGTGGTATATATCTATATGTTCTTGACAAAATCCAAAAAAAAATCATTGACCAATATTGGTCCTGATCTGGCACGTTGGCATTAGTCATTTTCTCACCATCATAGAGGAATTTACTCTATTACCTGTAATAATTGCCACAATGATTACACAGGAGAAACCTCAAGTAATTTAAAAGAAGATGATATGAACATGAAAGGATCTTTTACAAAATGTCACATTAAATGCATTAGTTATTCACTGAATTGATCTTGGCTATAATTTTGATTTAAAAATGCCTATCTAATTAAAAGAGAAAGCAATTTACTTAGATGAAAATGTATAGAAAGTCCTTTAATTGATAGATCATTCACAATAAATTTATGTGCAGTGTCTTACAACAGTTCACCTTTCTTGGCTGATCTTCTATTATCACAATGTTGGATATTTGTTAATAAAAGTGATGGAAACATGAATAAAAAGAAAAAGAAACTAAATTAACTAGATGATATACCCAAAACATATACTTAAAAAAAAATTAAATTTTAAATTTTAAACATCCAATTTCTCCTTCATGTGCACATGTACTCAAATCAATATAAACATCCTCAAGGATAACTTTTTGTACTTTGTCAGCTATTCCCTGACCCAAAAGAATTAGAGCAAATAACTGAAGCCAAATCACTTTCAACAACAGTATTAACCAAAATAGACATCACATTGAACTTGAAGAGAAAATAATGACATAATCAAAATGTTGATGTTCTGCATGACTTCAAACACTGGAAGGAAACACTGATCAATACTGGAAAGAGCAATAATTTTTTACTGGACTTCAGAAATCTATTTTCCTAAAAAATTGTTTTAATATAAAGGTTTTAGAAATTATAACCATATGTAGCAATGGCTGTTTGGTGAAAGAGTGCTGAATGTTTCCTTATATGGAAATAGCTAATATTACATTACCATTAGGTATGCGCAAATTTTTCTAGTGTTAATTTATTTTTTCTAATTTTTTATGAAAAAAAATGGTTTTCTTCTGTGTATCTTGTTTCTTGTTGTTATAAAATAAAATAGACATATCTCGGCTGATTTGCAGGCAAATAAACTAACATACTCAAGAGCGAGAGCTGGATGTGAATGGGACATGGCCCCATCACAAAATGAACATTATCGTCATTTACGCATAGGCCCGATGCACGAGTTCCGGTTGAAAAATAAAATAATATTTTAAAGTGTTTCTATTTTTCGACCGATAAAAATGCTTCCCTCCTAATTATACTTGCGTTGTTTTTCGAGCCTGTTAAGCCATAAAAACGCCATAAAAGGGGTCACACGGGGAAGTACAAGGGCAGTCAACAAGAGGCCAGGGAAGAGACCTGTCACAGTCAGTCAGCAGCTGTCAGCAGGAGGAGAGCCACACCAACCGGTGAGAACTACTATGAGAGATCAACCCAGATCAGCAGTTGGCTTATGAACTATACCACAAGGTAGCTGTCCCAAACCCACACGTTCCTATTGAAATAAATCACGTAAATCTATTTCTGCTGTTGTTGTATTTCTTTCTTGCAACCATAGGCTTGTCTATAACATTGGCTCGAACTGTTGGGAACTTTTGCACTCACACATGACATATGCATATGACAAGTAACAGTTTTAAGAAGAGTTTGGAGCAATATTTAAATCTAGAACCTGGTAAAGTTTAACATACATACCAACAAAAAAATGGTGTGTCAAAAGGACAGTTTTTCTTTTGACACCACATGGATACCCTCAGTTATCTGAAAGAATATTTGTTATTAAACTGAAAGGAAAGCCTGCTGTGTATGCACTGACAGAGTACAGAAGAAGAAATAGAAAAGTTCTTTGCTATACAACACCAAGGTTTAATGGAAATCACAAGAAATTATAATTGTCTTGGGAGACCTAAATACCAAAGTAGGCAACAAGAGGGAATGTGAAATAGTTGGCAAATTCAGTTTAGGGACATGTAATGAAGCAGAGAAAAATGGGTACAATAGCATTTAACGAATGACCAGGTATGAGCCAAGACCTGGTTTCAAGGACACTCAAGACAAATATGGACATGAAGAAGCCCAGAAGGAAAAACAAAAAACCAAATCAACTGCATGACTATCAACAAGAGATTCAGGAATGCAGTTGTACACTGTAAAACCTATCCAAGTGCTGACTGTGGAAATGATCACCTGTTATATGTAAACTTAAAGTGAAACTATGGAAATTGAAAAGGCCTAATGCAGCAGCCAAATTGCAATATGACAGACTCTTGGATAAAGTGAATCTGAAGAAGAAATATATAGACAGTATGAAAAGCAGATATGAGGGACAAAATGAAAATGGAAACTTGAAGTGAGATACACTAAGGGAAGCATTAATGATATCAGCAAACAAGATGCTCCCAAATGAAATAGACAAATAAAAAAAATGAATTGATGACAGATGAAATTCTCAACATTATGAAAATGGGACAAAAATAATGCCAAGACACAGGACAGAATATAGAACATTACACAAAAAAATAAGGAACAAATGCAGGCAGGCTAAAGAGGAATGGCTCAACTAAAAATGTGCAGAAAGAATGAGTATCACAGATAAATCAGTTACGCATAAAAAATAAGAGAACTAACAGGACAAAAAACATGCTCACCAACAGGATGCATAAAATCCAAGGATGGAATGATGATATTTGAGAAAGAAAAAATACTTCAGAGATGGAACAAATATATTGGAGAACTCTTCTACAAGGAAAGAAAACAACTGGCAATACACAGAAATATTGACAGACCAGAAATATTAAAAACTAAAGTTGAATCTGCACTGGCCAAATTGAACAGAAACAAAGTGGCAGGGCCAGATGAAATTGAAATAGAGATGCTGGCAGCTTTAGATGATTTTAGCATAGACAACATTATAGAGATGATAAAAATGGCGATATACCAGATGACATAAGTCGATCTGTTTTCATAGCATTTTTCATAGAACAATCAGGTGCATATGAATGTGAACTCCACCAAACAACCAGCCTTATGAGCCTTATAACAAAACTCATCATCTGAATAGTGATGAATAGAGCATGCAGTAGAATTAGACTGGAGATAGGAGAAGAACAGTGCAGGTTTATCAAAGATACTGGAACAAGTCACAAAATATTTATGCTCAGGTTATCAGAACAAGTAATACAAATGCAGAACATGTACCTGTGTTTTATAGATTATACAAAGGCATTTGATAAAGTACACCACAAAGGTCAGTTAGAACTGCTCAGCAACTGTGACGTAGGGAAGGATATTAGAATAATCAAGAACCTATACTGGCAGCAAACTGCATACATACAAATAGAAAATGATTTCAGCAGATATACAAAAATAGAAAGGGGTGTTAGACAATGATGTGTCATCAAGTCAGACTTATTCAATCTATACAGCGAGGCAATTCTGAGAGAATTAGAAGTCCTACACAGGATTCATTACTGGTAGCCACAATCTTAACAACATAAGATATGCAGATGACACAGTATTGATAGCAGACATGGAAAGAAAACTACAAAAGCTTCTACAGTAGGTAGTGAAGGAAAGCAAGAAGAAAGGACTAAACATAAACTACAAGAAAGAATGCATAATTATCAGCAAAAGGGTGAGCCCAAAATGCAAATTACAAATATGGGATACCAAAATCAAACAAGTACAAAAACTTAGATATCTAGGAAATGTTCTAACAGATGACAAAGTGTGACACTGAAATCTGAAGAGACATTGGAATAACCAAATAGTTTTAAGAGACAGAAAAACTTTGGTAGAATCAAAGGAAAGAGTACTGAACTGTTACATGATATCTGTCCTCCTATATGACAATGAATTCGGGACAATCTCCTGAAAGATGAATAAGAGACTTGAAGCAACAAAAATATGGTTCTACAGAAGGATACTGAGGATAACATGGACTGAACATGAGGTTTCAGAGAAAAAGGAAACTTATACTTAACATCAGGAAGAGTCAGTTAAAATTTCTGGAGCACATAATGAAGAGAGAGAGCTTGGAAAATCTGATACTCACAGGACAGATTGAGGGCAAGAGGGGCAGAGAAAACAACGCATAACATACTTAGTGAGTGTGAGTAAATTAATAGCGGATCAGAGCTTAGGAGAAATAACAAAAGGACAAAATTTATTAAGCACTACAAAGGACAGGAAGTTGTGGAGAGCCATGATTGCCCATGTCCTGAAGGAATACGGCATGTAAAGAAGAAGATTACCATATACTCCCTCGGGAAGTTTTGTTTTAAAAACTAATTTTTAGAATTTTAATAAAACCCAAATATATAATACTGGATTTATGCCTTCTCAAGAATTGACAACAAACCTATTAAACACTATTCTTGTAAATAAACAGTTTAATAAATAGTTTTTAACATTTTTGTTGTTAGTTCTCAAGAAAAATATGTATAAATCCAGTTTCATATGTTTGTGTTTTATTAAAATTCTAAAAATATATGTATAAGACAATAAAAATGGCCAAGTGGGTATATTGGTAATAGTGGTGTCAGGAGGAAAACCATCCTTTTGGTATACTATTTACACTTTACCAAAAATCTTTTGGAAATTTCTTTATGAAATTTAATCCAAGAATGTTAACATGCAAAGAAAAAAAAGGAGAGAAAAATTAAACTTTACCCTCTCGGAACTTTCAATCAGTGTTTTCAGTTGTTGATTGACTTCACCAATTCTAGTTTTCTGAAAATTCATTCTCTCTTGACTTGCTTCTAATGAAGAATCCTGGAAAAATTTTCAAATTAAAAAAAAATAATTCATAATTGAATTTTCCATTAAATGGGAAGTTGCAAATTCAGATCAGTTAATTTTTGTCTGAATTACTAGAATTAGGAATTATCATTATAATACACAAATTTATTCAAACAGATGTTCCCCTCTTCATTGTTATTGTCATAATATTTTGACTATCATACCCTACGGACTTCTTAAGATTCCTGTCATATTTAAAATTCAAGGTATTTTGAACTGAGCCCTTTATTCAATATATTGAAATAGACTGTTCTCTTTCTGCTGAACATACTACAGAATTATTTTTGTCTTGACACCTTGTCCCAATATAGTTCTCATTTTGGTCAATATATTTATTGGCTACTGTACCCAATATCTACTCATTTGGGGAATCTAAATACCAAACATTTATTCAATCTGTGGGCTAGAGTGTTTCATTTCCGTTACCCATCCTACAGAATATCTCTTATTAAATATTTTTGTCCTGACACTTTTGCCTGTCCTAATGTTGTTCTCATTTTGGTCATCATCATCAAAATATCTTGGCTTGCCTATAGTCTAATCTCCTTCAGATTTGCTAACATTCTTGGAATTTCAAACCAAACACTTTATTCAATCCACAAAAATGAAATATTCTCATTCCAATGTCTATGCTAAAGTTAAAGGATAATCTCAAATTAGTTAAATCTTTTTAATTCATTTGCTGCTATTAGTTCCCAACAAATCATTTCACACCAGGCAAGGCAATAATGCCACTAAGATGCAAGGAGTTACTGAAAGTGGAAGAGAATGAGAAGAGACTGCAAACTGCACCCTTCTCACCAAGCCTATATCCACTAGGCTATCAGGAAGTGGAATTTGGGATTTTTAATCTTAATTTTTGTTCTTTTTAATCAAAGACTCAAGAAGACACTAGATGCATTCAAAGTTATCATTCTTTTAATCTGCTTTGTCTTTAATAATACACTTTATGAGATGTGCAAAAGTTACCAACATCTTTACAAAATTGAAACCGAATACACAGTAGAAAAGTTTCTTTTACTTTTTTAAAAATATGGAACCAACTTTTGCACTCATCTCAGACTTTCATTCGCATCCCCAACATACACACACTAAGATAAAAAGTATTATCCAAGAGTTTTATGAAGATTCACATCAAAACTAAAGTGAATTTAAACAATGACTAAATAAGTTTAATTACTCATTAATAAATTAAACGCTTATAAACTGTAGTTTAAATAAGTCTGTATTGCTATGATGTCACTTGTACAAATTAAGATACCATTGGTTCAATTCACCATTCTTGCTTTCTGAACACGTCACAACATATATCCATCTTTTCTTCTGCCGTTTTCACTGCTTCAGCCCTCTTTTATCAGGCCAACACTGCGGTCAACCAACCAATCAGCGTTCTTCACTTTTATTCTCAGTTACCCAGGCAAATAGCCTCCTCCAATTCGACCAATCAGCACATGACTTGCTATTGGTGGAAGCATGCCAAACTGTACAAAAACCCTTGTTACCGCACATACTGTTAGACGGGAGGGTAATGCCATTTTCACGGGGCAAACTTGCCGATGTCATATACTGCCCATTAAGGTAAGACCCTTATTTTCCTATGCACCAGATGCAAGCCACTCTGGCTCGTTTGCTTCTACGGGGCTGTTCACCACATAAACAAAGCCTTATAAAACATTTATTAATAAACTGAACACTAATACTTCACACTAAAGATATTTTGTAACATGGAACTGTTACATATTGACCAGCACAGGAATTGAACTCACAACTACCAACTGATAGAAACTGATGTTTTGTTGTTGTATTGGCCTATCTCTCCTGTTCTTTGTAATGAGTTCTGCCATGGAGCTCAATACAAGCCCATGATAGCAGTAGTAGTAGTATTATGATGATGAAGAAAAAAAAAAAAACAACAACAATGTATTAGCTTGTGGTTATGAGTTCAACTCCTGTGTTGGGCAATACATAAGTATATAAAACAATAAGAATGTGATTAAGCATATGGTTTGAAATGGGGCTTGGCCACCAGAGTGATTGTTCTGTAGTGGGCCCTACTACTTTATCCTTCATGGCTGTCTTGAGGCCAGTACACTAAACTTGCACTGTCTCTTACTGAAAATAAAATCAACTGTCTTTCCATCAGGAGAAAAGATTTTCTTTTGTAGTTTGGTTTGATTTAGTTTGTTTTACCAGCATATCAATCCTTGTGAGTCATGTAATGCTTTTTTGTAGTATAAAATAGCACAGCACATATGGTCTCCATTGGTTACTTTTATTGTCCCCAGTAAGGAAATTTTGCCAACTACTTTTTAGTTATGAAGAGGGACAAGGGTGTGAGAGAGATTTCCCAGTTCTAGCAGTTGCAGAACTGTATGAAAAAGAATTTTCTCCTTCATAAATGTTGGAGAAAGAAACTTTTTTTACCAGTAAATCTTGCCTTCTCATTACTTGTTGATTCATTAATTCATGGGCCAATGAAAGACACCTAAGCCCACGACAATTTGAACTCTATTAAGAACTTCAAAAAATCAATTTAAAATATTATAAACCCTTTTTTATTGTTAAATTTTATTTTCTCTTTTCAATTTCCCTTGCTAATATTTCCATACCATCACCCAAAATAACAATGGATGCTCACATGATCTAAATATAAACTGTCATTATAGCATTTTATCATTGAGGAGCAAAATAAAAGAAAAAAACATTAACAATATAAAAAGAAGGAATATTTATTTCTGTTCTTAATGTAAACAGCTTTGGGTTGACATAGCAGTTGAAGGGTACAAACAAAACTTTTGAGAAAAGTAACAAAAGTAAAGAAAGTAGACAAAGGGCTTACATTAAACGATGACCAGGCAGCGAGTTTCTGCTTATCATTAATAGATGATAACTGTTTCTGGTACCAGAGTCTGGCAGATTCTACAACCTCCATTCCTTGTTCCAACATTTCTTTCTCTTCTTCCAGCTGACGCATCCTTTTAATCTACAAAGAAAACAAAATATAAAGAAGCAAAGATAAAAGGCAGTCAAAGGTTGTAGGGAAAAGGTCAGCGAAGAAAAAAAATAAGGTGTGTGAGGAAGAAATTAAATCAGTAATTCTGCTTGTGGGTAGGAAAAATGAGCAAAACAAAGTAATTTAAAATAAGTAATAGATTTTAATAAAATATTTTAATTTATTTAATATAACTTAATGTTGACTGATTTGTTTTTTATAGCTTATCAACCCTTTTGAAGGTTATTTAAAGCCAGAAAATATTTTAGCTTGTAAGAATTCTTTTGGAGATAATAACGATTTACTGATACAAGTCCTACAATTTAACTCATAGCTAGGGTGAAGAAGTGGATTCATATCTTTCCTAAGGGTATTTGTGCCTTAAGTAAATATAACAATCCCAACAGGAATTGAAACTCAGCTCTCAGATTTCCACTTGCCAGTTGTTATCCATTCCAGCAGCCACACATCCAAGCTTACAGTTCCTGATATCCCTAAGTGGTCATCTATTTAGACACTGACCGAGTTCAATGTTGCTCAACTTCAGTGATGATATAAGAACCAGTATTTCAATGTATTTATGCGTTTATAAGTGAATATAACGAATCTGACTGGAATTGGAACTCAGTTCTCTGATTTTCACTTACCAGCTGTTATCCATTACACCAGCCACACATCCATGTTCACAACACCTGGTATTCCCAAGTGGTCACCCATCTAGGCACTGACTGAGTTTAATGTGGCTTAACATCAGTGATTATACATGAAACAATGTTTCAATGTGATACAGCTCTAAGCTGACACCTTAAGTGTAGCCAAATTTTGTTTACAGCAATAAAATAAGCAATATTTTTTCAGAAACTCCTTAATGAAAACATTCATTAATTTAATTACTATAAATTAGGTATAACAGTTATCATCAATATTTAGTTTAAAATACAAGCAAGGATATTTGGCATGATGCATACCAAATGCCTTTCCTTTCTTCTTCTGTGTTATGAAGCTGTTTCTTTGTTTGAGCAATGTGCAAATGTTGTAAAATGATTTCAGCAAAGGTGTCATATTTAAAACAATTTTAATAATCCTTTATTCCATATATGGCATGTTGGTATAATTTATAATATTTGTGTGATTTTCAAAATATGCTATTAAAAATGTTTTTACTTTCTATTACTCTCAAACTATGATCTAATTGCTAAAGTGGTTGCCACATTAAGAGTAGACAATGGCTTTATGTGAATAAGCAAAATATTAAAAAAAACCATCCAGAAAACAATCACATATTTGGAAAGATCACAAAAAACCAGAGTGAAAATGAATAACAAAACAAAATTATTGTAAACAATTTGATTTTTAAAGCTCAATATACAGATTAGTTATTTCCATTAAACAAGAACCACTAAGTTAGGCCAGATATAAGACACATGCTGATAGACATAATAAAATATTTTTCATGTTACTGTTTTAATTAACTTCTAGATTTTCAAGCAGATACAAATTTTGAGTTTTATGTTACTTATTTCATGACTATAAATTATATATAACTTTTTTTTTATTAAAATATATTAAATAAAATATTACTTATTAGAAATTTTACTTCATTTCTTTTATGACATTTTAATTATGACTTTTTCTCATTTTAAAAGCATGTAGTAAAAAAAAGATAATTATTTATAAAAAAGATAAAGATTTAAAAAAAGATTTAAATTTTTTATTAAAATAAAAAAGGAAAATTACAATGAAATGCATCATGTATAAATAAGAGCTCAGCTGTCACATTCACTTTTTAAAACATGACAATTTCTAAAAAGACATTTTTTTAGAAGAATTTAGCAGAGGAGTTCAATGTTGTCGAGGTTTTGAGAGAAAACATTTTCATTTTTCTGTATTTTATATAACATTTTGTTCATTTAGCTTAGTAAGTAGAAATTTTTTTTTTCAACATCAACTTTATTATTTACATCGTTTGGACTACTGTCCTCATCTTTATTGCCATATTCACAGTGTTTCAACTGTGTATACTCAGACCTTCTTCAGATGGTATACATTGAAATTTCAAACTGAACCGCTTATTTCATCCATGTGGGTAGATTGTTCTAATTCCATGTGCCATGCCTTTTTTGAATATTTCAGTTTCAGTTAATTCCCTTTAGTGACTCATCTCAGAAATATAGACAGATATCAACTTTATTGATTAATATATTTAACATCATCTTTCAAGCATTTTACTAAGTTCATTTTTTTTTTAAATTTCTGAAGAAAAAGCTGCTCTAAGTGAATTTTCTCAAAAAAATTTTCAATAATGGAATTCTATAGAGAGGTGAATAAATATTAATCTGAAGACGAAATATTTGGTAAATACATTGAATTAAAACAGGATCATGTGAATTAATGCTGCCCAATAAGACCCCATAACCATAAAAAGAGAAGAAACAGAAGACAGTGAGAGTTTTGTGTATCTGTTTGTGACTATTTGAAAACAAGGTACTGGCATAGAAGACATTAAAAGGCTAGAGACTGTTAAAGGCTAGGACAGCTTTTGATCGGTTGAAGGTGTGGAATGCAACCAAGTTAAACAGAAACATTAAAATCAGGTTTTATAAGACCTTCAACATCCACATTCTATTCTATGCTCGTGAAACTTGGAAAATGAATCAGGGAGATGACAAGCTTATTGTCCTGTTTCATAGCAACAGATTAAGAAAGATCTTCAAGATTAAATGGCAAAACCATATTAAAATGGTGGAACTGTTCCAGCATTTCACCATATAACTCCTTAGTGTTGAGGTAGGGCAAAGAAGATGGAGTTTTATTGACCACACTTTAAAACAAGACTGCAACATGGTACTGAACTGGGATTGCAAAAATAAAAGGAAAGATTGAGAACGGCATGAAAAACTAATGAGAAGAAGAGGGAAGTAACTGATTGGCAATCCTGGGATGAGGTATGAATAACAGCTACAGACAGGGAGATGTTCTGTGGAGGCCTCACATGCCAGGAGGCACCAGATAGAAACATGATTGTTTGAAAACATCCCAGCCAAACCAAAGAAATAGGCAGTCGAGCATTATCCTAATGAAATATTATTATCTTAGAGCCATATCATGCTGAAACACTAGTTAAGCTATGTTGAGCCTGGTCAGTACCTAAATGGGTGACCACTTTGGTATACTAGGTACTGTAAAATTAGATGTGTGGGTGGTGTAATTGATAACAGCTGGAAGATAGCTGAGTTCCAATTTTAGTCGGCCTCATTATATTCACTTACATGCAAATACTTTTGAATTTTTGAAAAGTACGAATCCATCTGTTCTCCCCCATCTATGGGTTAATTAGTAATACTTGTATAACTAAATCATTATTTCAAAAGAAATTGTGATGTGTTTGGCAGAGGAGGGGTGTATTCAACATTTGATAATTTTGCGGCAATACGCTCTTAAAGGTTTTCAGGCATTTTGATCACCGTTTCTTTTCATGGTTAGTTGTAAGGAATTGTAAATGTAGGACTACCTTACAGTTACGTAAAATAATAATAATAATATCAAATTTTATGGAAATGTTGTTGACAATTATGTATTTAGTTACATAACAAATAAATAAAAATAATATAAATTTGGATGCTATATTTGATTTGTTGTTAGGTATTTTTCATTTCCTCTTTTGTTATTGGCAACATTTTAGAATACTTTGGTTGCAATGCTAAGTTGTCGAACAAACTGAAGCTATTTCATTTACGCTTTGTTACCTCTATTTTCCATTGTTGTTTTTAGATCACTTTCTTTCAGTTATTTTGATGGGCAATAGCGAATTTTTCAAATTTAGAATGATTTTATTCCCTTTCAAAAATAAAGCCTGTAAAAAGGAATATTTTAAATTATTATATGGCAATAAATAAAATGCTATGACAAAAGAACTTAATGATTTCACTATAATTATATAACAATGAACGTAATGATATTCCGCAGACAAATCTATGGTTTACGTTACCTCATCTCATTGCATGGTTACAAACTATAAACCTAAATTGAGCTTGAAATATTGTGTAATCAGCTCTGTTTTGTAAAATACTTGTATATGATATAATGAATAATTTGCAGTGAAAAAACAATTTTTGATTTTTTGTTGATTATGCCCCCTCCTCCACCACACGCATCAAATAACCTGCAAAAGGTTGATAAACCATAAAAAACAGATCAATCAATCATGCTGTTTATACTAGAGAATGGATAAGGGAACATTTTTACCTCTAATTTTTAATCCGAGCGGACAAATATTGTAGGTTAGGCATCATAGGAATAGCAAAAAATATATTACTGCTAAATGGTAATATTGGAATACAACAATGATCAAAAAAGAAGACTACACATTTTAAAAATAAAACAATATTTTTCAATGTTACTGGAGATTGCATATGTGGAATGAGTAGCTATAGTTAAATGCAAAGTAATTAACATAACTATCCAACAGAGTTGAAAGTGTTTTGCAGTCATTCGATATAAAGATTGAAACTGACATTATATATCTCGTAATTATTATTATTATTAGCTCTATTTTATTGCAATATAAAGCATAAAATAATTGCAATTGCAAATTATTTGACATGAATTAAAAAAAGAAAAACATCTTCTACCACCTCTTACATTTAGTTGTCCTAAAAGCATTCTCCTTCCTAAACCTGTCAGGAGAAATTGTGTTAACACCTAAGCCTGTTCATCAACTGAAGTTAAGAATTGAAAATACAGTCTAAACTTTCTTTTGTTAGGCTTATGTTATTTTATGGCTTCCTTACACGACACATTTTCATGTACATCCTTGTTGTTGTTGTAAATTGTTAAATATAAGTTTCAGTAAGTCATTTTTAATTGTAAGTGTTTTGCAAGTGTAATCTACAATCCATGGTAAGCTTTACTGTATATACTACTGTATAAACCAACTTTATAGATAAAGCATGACACCCTGTAATTTTGGGGCATGAATTTTAATCCCTCCCAGAAAAAAAATATCAGTGTATAGTGCAACCAGTCACTGAAAATGCAGGGTTTTTAATATCTTCAAAAAAAAAAAAGAAAAAGAAAAAAGAAAATTACCTGTGTATAATATGATCCCCCCCTATTTTTTGCATAAGAAACTGCTCATAAAAACTCAGGCTATACTTGAATATATATATGGTAATTGGAAAGATGTGAATGATGAAACATGACAGTTAAAATGGCTGCTTCTGCATCTTGCTTTCTGTTACATACTTTGAGGTCATTGAATGAAGATTAAGACATTTTGGAGGAATATGTTGAAGTAAAACTTTATGAAAGCAGAAAACTCATTATGTATTTTATATCAGGTCTTTCTTGGAATAATTACTTTCAATTACTAAACCTTACTTTAATTCAATGTTTTCTTTTTTTTTGGTAGTCATTGTGTAATTTAAGGATGGCTAAAGTGATGAGGACCATATTTTCTGTGGTTATTAACAGCCCTGGACCCCATATAATTTTAGCTTTTGAAAATTCAAAAATGTTTTAAATTTTTAGAAAGCAGTTCAATTTACAATGTAAGTAAAATATCAAACTTTGTTTCTGTCTGAATTTCTGAGATAAGGAATTATCATTATTTACACTGTTTATATTCAGACTATTCTCCTCATCTTTGTTGTTACTATCACAACTTTTCAAATAATATGCCCTCTGGTACAATAACCTAGTGGATTAAAATGTTGGTTCATAAATTTGGTGACATAGTAATTGTGAGTTCAATCTCTGGGCTGGGCAGTGTTTACTTAGTCTCAGTGGAAACAGGGTGAGCAATAAGGGAGTGGCACTAAATAAAAATAAGAACTCGATATGAGCAGTGGAATAAGAATAGTCTACTCCTATAGATTAAATAAAGGGTTCAATTCAGAATTCCCTGTAGGTTACCTAAATCAATATATGCCTGAAGAAGGCTGGAGGCCACAGTGACTGAAACTTTGTGATAACAACAACAAAGATGAGGACAATAGTCTGAATGTAAATAGTGTAAGTATTCAAACTTTGTGTCTGTCAGTTTAGCTAAACCAAATGTAGATTTTTTTTTTTTTACTCTTTAAAGCAGATGTCTAGCTGAAAATTTCCAAACCAGAAAACAAAGTAATAACATAGCAGTACTAAATAAGAACTTGATGAGATATCCCTAGACAGTGGAATGAGAACAATCTAAATCCCATAAATTAAATAAAGGGTTCCGTTCAAAATTCTCTGAAGGTTACTCAGATTGACAAGCACCTGGTGATGCCCAGAGGGCACAATGGCCAAAACTTGATGATAAAAATAACAAAGATTAGGAAAATAGTCTCTATGCAAATAATGATAACTCCTTTTCCCAGAAATACAGAAACAAACAAATCCAGTAAAAAAAAATCTAGATTTTCAAAGTAAAGTGTGAATATTTAAAATCTTTTATTTAAAAACTTTCCAATAATTAAAATTAATCCAAGTGTTCATGATGCAGATGTTTTTCAAATAAGATATACTTCAATAAAATACATAATTCAAATCTACAATCTACTATTAAGACCAAATCTTTCTGCCAAAATGAGTTGAAATTCTGCCTGGTGGTTACTTTTCAGCTAATTTAGTAAATTTAAAGAAGAGTTTTCTTTTTCTTTTATACTAATGTTCACATAAAACAAGGCTTGAGAGCCAATGAAGGTTTATAATGATTATAAGTTGCATGATATGAATGAAAAGGGGGGGTAGGAAGTGATCATTATGAGGATAGATAATGGTTGACTTTTTGACTTGAAGAAGTTAAATTGTAGTGTTCAGGAAAGCATGCACACAGGAGTTTGTTCTACAAATAGCAGTTCTTGGAGAGAAGCCGTTTTTGATGAGATATTTTTTTTAAAAAATGATGGAACTTTCTTAGCACAAAATAAAAACTCTTTGATAATGAATGATGAAAGCCAAAAGTATTCAGACATTGGACACTGAAATTTTTATTGGTAGCCAAGAAAATAAAAACATTTCTTGGCTTCTAATGGAAATTTCAATATAAATTATCCAATGTTTGAGTCCATGTAATAGTAATATAGCAAAAATAAACAAAAAATTCCTTAAAAAAGAACTGTTGCTGATCTTCAACTAAATTTATTTATATATACACTTTCTTGAGAGTGGTGGAGTGATCATATTAAGGGAAGTTAAACTTGCATCTTGTACCCTTAATTAATTACACTTGGTTAGCTAAAATAAACTACTCCTTCTAAAACAATATGTTTTGTGGTACCAAAAACATAGGAATTAGCTATGAAAAATAATATTAAATTACATTAAATTATGTAATATTTTCCCCCCGCAAAAAAAGAAAAAAAAAAGTTGCCTTTTTACTTTCTTTATATTTGGATTCAGGAAGATGCAAATATTTTTTTTTTTTTATTAATGCAAAATATTTTCATATTTTTTAGCTTTCAACTCTTCAGCGATGAGCAGTATGGGTTTAAATAGGCCCGATCCACTGCTGATATCTTAACTACCATCACTCACAGAATCAGTGAGGCTCTTGATGACAAACACACCTCAAAGACCATAGTACTAGATATCTCAAAGGCTTTTGACAAGGTGTGGCATAAAGGTTTACTACACAAGCTCTCCAGTTATGGAATCACTGTAAGGGTCTTCTCAATCATAAAATCCTTCCTAACAGGTAGGTCCCTGAAGACAGTTATTAATGGTCAGTCCTCTGATGCCCTAGCAGTCAACACAGTCATCCCCTAGGTCTCACTTCTTATGCCAACCCTCTTTTTGATCTATATAAATGATCTGCCTAAGAATATACTCAAATCATTTGTAAATGTCTATGCTGACAATATGGTATGGGCAGACCTCTAACACTCTTAATGGCCAGAGATTGGCAACTGATCTCTCTTCCAATCTTTCACAAACTACCCAATGGGATAAAAACTGGCTGGTTACATTCAATGCCTCAAAGACCAAGCTAGTTATGTTCCATCATCACTGATCTGATCACAAACTACCACCAATCAAGATGAATAGAAGTTCTCTTGGGGAAGCACAGTGCCTTGTCAGACTGTTGGGCCCCAAACTCACACTCAACCTCAAGTGGAACTTGTACATTTGCTAAGGATGCAGGTAAAATGCTTGGTGCCCTGTACTGCTCCAGTAAGTACCTGACTCTTCTTGCTATCCTCTATCTTTACAATAGCCTGATCGGGCCAAAAATGGGATATTGTTGTCATATTTGGGCAGGAGCTGCCAACACCTCACTCTCCAGGATTGATAGAGTTCAAAAGTGTCTCCGAGTCCTTGTGGGTAATGAATTTTTCCACCGTTTGTGACGATAAATATTCGCACTTACCGGATTTGAAGCATCCAAGATGTTTGGCTTGTCAGGCTGCTGTTTTATGATGGATATGTGCATAAAACCAAGCTAGACAGTTCGTCATTTCGTCAGCTACATCCTTTTCTCTCACACGTTTGGTCCAAGAAAAGTACATTCTCCAACATTTATTTATTTTATGCTGTTTGGCACGATTTGTCTAATGGCGGTCTGCATGCTGATTGGTCGAGCTGGGGACTCTAATTGAGAATGAGGCCAACGGCGATGATTGGTGCATTGGCTGTGTTTTTGAAACATTAGCTGGCAGTGCAGCTGGGACTATGGTAACGTGCACTGTTATAGAGTTTCATATTAAGTTACAACTCTGTTTATTTTTGTCTGGAAGCTGGGCGCTAGCTTTGAACCTACTGCTAGAGTGAGCGGTGTAATTACCGGTGTCTACCAAAACATGGGAGGAACACACTGAACGTCAACACCCTTCAACCCATCTCCCACAGGCGAGATGTAGCAAGCTTCTTGCTGCCCTACTGCTACTTCCATCGAAAGTGCTCAGACAAACTACATTCCCTTGACCTGCCAAGGCACACACCTTCATGGCTAGGACCCACTATGCTACTTATATTGTAGAAAACCAACCACATTCCCTCTGTATTCCATTGATGAAAAGTAAGTTCCACTGAAGCAGCTTCTTCTCGCAAACCACTGTCCTGTGGAATCAACTCCCAACCAGATGTTTCCCTGATCAATATAATCTTAACCTATTCAAGTTAATTATTATCTCCTTCACCTAACACACAAATGGCCATATTTCAAAATAATGAAAATTACTGTATGCTAAATCACTGTTTGAATTATAGTTAAAAACTATTTTCCTCCATTATATATTGATTTTATTTAAAGGGTAAAAAAATAAAAGTTGCATTCAGTTTGCCAAAAATATATTTGTTTTTAAGTAACCAGCAAGAAAAAAAACAAAAGCACAATTGACAAACTAAGTTTGAATTTGTGTATGACCTTTCTTGACATGAATTCACATTTTTCTGAAAAAGGCATGAATTCACATTTTTCTGCTCTGTTCAATTGCCAAATGTTACTGGCATCCTCTGATGGTTGACAGGAAAGAAAGTAAGTGTCCAGATACATTGGTGGCAAATCTTCCATAATAACTGTGGAGTGAGTAGCCATGGTCAAATGCAAAATAAATAACAGAACAGTTTGCAATAACAAGAAAAGGAAGAAAGCAAAAGATAATATAAAGTAAGCAAGCAAACAATATAAGCAAGGCAAAGCAACAGTAAGATGGTAAAAAGTTCACTAAGAATTGGGGTTGACACACAAAAACATGTTCAGATAAGCAAACATAATGTTCTGACTTCAAGACAAGACAGATCAGGACTGACTCTGATGAAACTGAGAACTGACTTATTTTATTGGCTAGGAAAAAATCAGTATGCATTTGTGTGCTTCTGCTTATAAAATGGTGTTTTTGCACTGTTACGGTCAGTCCAACAGGGTTACCCACTATTTCCTCTACTTTATACATCAGCATTGGAGCCCCTCCAGCTAAGGGGCAGAGTGAGCATTCCAGCCCTAGATAGAATCAGTACCTGATGGTGCTCAAGCCAGGCTTTCCATGTACACAATGATGTACCCATTCTCGTGCCGTGCTGCAGCAAAATTGAGGTGGTACAGAAGGTGCTTGAACAGTATGAAAAGGTCATGGGGGCTAAGATTAACTGCAACAAGTCTTCCAGCTTGTGGTTAGGTGCCTGGAAGGAGATCACACTTCTGAGGCCCTTTAGTTGAACTGACTGTCCTGTCCACAAGTCTTGGAGTGTGGTTTGGGCCCAGGCTCCAGCTGATGAAGAACTGGTCAGAGGTACGTCAAAAGTTGGAGCGGCATTCCAGATTTGGCTCTGAAGTTCATAAAGAATTGGACTGAAGCACGCACCACGTATATCTTTCCTCTCATCCTTTATTGATTGTCTGTACTTTCCCCTCTACAAGAATCATAAGAAGGTGCTTGAGGGCTTGCTCTCCTTTCTCTAGTGGGGTGATTGCAAGCACCAGGTCTGCAGAAAGGTCATTGCCCAACATCTGTGTCATGTGGGGCAGGGAATGCCACACTTGATTGGCCATCAGTATAGATCAAGGTTGGCTTTCCTATGCCATGTGTTGACAGAGGACTCGATCTTGGACTGAGTGCTGTCATAAGCCCCAGAATCAGTCAAGATTCCTCAAAGAATCTTGATTGGCCTTGGTTGACTGACTTTTCATGGCCTTGGAGACTATTGTATCATGAAGGGGGTCACAAAGGATTCTCTCTATGAAGGGCTCAGCTTATTGGCGACCGAGTTGATCTCACATACACATTCAATAATGTGTCACCCCTGCTTTAACTGGGTATTGAACTCACACACTTTGGGTCCTGTCACTGGATCTAACTAACGCCTTTATCCACTAGGAAGTGGAGAACTTGGAGAGGGGAATTATCAGGAGATAACTGATAACTGACATCCATTAAAACATGGAACAGTCTACCCCAGTGAGTGAAATAAAGGGTTCAGTTCGACATTCCAACCACCTGAAGAAGGTCGGAGTGTACAAGTTTTTATCTTGCCATCAGGCAATGTTCAGTAACTCTGGTGAAAATGATTTACATTTGAAAATAGAAAACAATATGTTTTCTTATTAAAGTGTTAATATGGAGTGGGTAATCCAGATTTTTATATCTTATGGGTGTGTCAAATATAGCTAATCAAAAAGAAGGTCAACACTAAATTTGAAAAGCTAAAAATATAGGTTAGATGTCGGGTGATGTATGGTATTCATACATGTCTTAGGGAACTATAATATTAATGGCTCAACACCTTATTTCCAGCAAAAAGTATACATTTAAGTTACGAAGAAATATTCTTGAGATATGTATATCCCTGACAATGTGTTAATTTTTGTTTTTTTAAAAAAATTATTTTAACATATATTTTAGAACCAAAATACAATTCTTATTTTATTCATTATATCTTCTTAATACATAGCAATGTAAAATTAAAAATAAAGGAATTAAATTAATATTACATGTACCATAATATATAATAGAATAATGGACATATAATTGTAATACATAGACTTTTGTGAAAATTCTTTAACTATATTTTAAGGTGAACATTTTTCAATGTCTACATATGACAGTAAGCTCATTTTGCTGATTTAATAGATCATTATTTTTAAGAAACTTAATAATGTATAGATTTTCATGCAGACACAAGGGGCATGGGTCATTTAAGGTTTTACATATTCTTGTTTTTTTAATATTTTCCATTTTACTGTGGGGGTTTCATTGATTTCTTTTAAATACCAAAAATATTTACATAAGGATGTTCAGTTATGGTACGTATTGTTGTTAAAGGAAGAAATATGTTGGTACCATCTTAATTTAAAAGAGTTTTTTGTGCTACCAATATAAAATTTTTTAATACCTGGGTTTTCAGTTGATGAAATAGTGCATTGATATGTTCTACACTGTATTCAGCACTTCTTAAAAAAAAGTAAATGCCAGAGAACTGTGGATTTTAAATCTGCTTGTTCTTTCTCTTCATTTGGAGATTTTATATATATATATATATATATATATATATAGGTAGAACCTTGATTCACAAATTTAATTCATCCCTGAAGTTTATGACCTGAAATGTTCCTAAAGTGAGACTATTCTCCCCATATGAATCAATGTAAAATGGATTAACCCATTCCTGGAACCCAGATGATTGCTTCTTTAAACTTTTACAACAGTATTTTCTGCACAAGTTCATACACAATACCAATGAAGGTCATGAAATCTAACACCAAAAAGATAAACACAATATTATACAGATAAAACATGAAAACCGAAATTAATTATACTGTACTTGTACAGGTTGAGAGTTGATGGTGTAAGGGAAAAGTGGTGAGGAAGGGGAGAGATGTTATTGTTTGGAAGGAGAGTCCCCTTTCATAAAAAAAACATCAGGTAACTATGTTTTCAGATATGATTTGTTTCTTCATCTCAATCATGATTCTAGTCATTTCTATTTTCTCTTTGCTACCATCATTGTTCTTCTTTGGCCTTGTGCTGCCTTATTTAATAATTTATAAAGAAAAATAAAATTCAAGAGAAATTCAAGCAGGGATGTGTATGGAGCAAAAGCTACACCACAGCTGACAATTACCCACTTATACTACTGGTTTGTTGCCCCACTTTGTCGCCGACTAGAATGTTCAATGCTCAAGACACCATTCATCACCCAAGACTGTTTTTCTTCATAAAATTTGTTTGTAATGAGAGGAATTTGTGACCTGAAGTTCCACTATATATATATATATATATATATATATACACACACACTAGCTTTGATATGATCTGTGCCTGGAGAAAGATTATTGGAAAGTATAGAATTGGCCTAATGTTTCGCATTACAGAAAAATGGAACCACTAGACATGAGTTGAAATTTGTGCTCATTTTGTATTAATAATAACATTAATGGCTGGCCACTTGTATTCGAGGATACCCATCTACTAGGGCAGCTAGCTAATCCCTATTACAGACACTTGCTTAGACGTATTTCATATTTGTTCAACACCCACAGAGCCTACACAGAGTTTATACTGCAACTCAGCTGAGTAACTTTAGTTACAGTTTCTGGGAAAGAAGAATGTTATCTAGCATGATCAGCAAAATCTGTAGAAGGCCAACAGACTTGTGACTTCATGCTAGCACAGCCATCAATGCCCCTCAAGGGTTCTGTCTATCCAACTTCACTTACAAGGCTTGGGTCAACCTGTGGTATGGTTTTTCAGGCACTTTACAGAGGTGCCGCAGGCTGGAATTGCCTCCTCCAGACTGATAACATCCAGAAGTTATGTTCCTGACAAATCAACCATGATGAGATTCAAACCTGGGTTTCATGGTCAGAAATCAAAATTTCTATCCACTTGTCTACATGCCCATATCATTTTGGATGTGGAAAAGGAATAAACACAACTCTATCAGTAAATAATGGAAATGAATACAGTGTATCAAACAGAAAGATGAGGAAAGGTGTTACATATAAAAATTCAAATTTGTTTTGCTATATTTTTCATCATTTTTAGTTAGACTGAAGATGGTAATGGTAATATTAGCCATTTCCTTATAAGTAAACATTTGATATTCATCCCCTAAGCAGTCAGTATTACGTTTGGTGGAAATTTATAAAATTTTTCTCTTATAACCTGTTTCAAGAAAATATGTTTAAGTCCAGTAACTGTTATTGTTCTTACCAGTATTAAAGGTGGTTTCCTTCCCAACCTTTTATTTGAAGTAGTGTGGAATATCAACATCATGATTATGGTATTATTTTCTCTTCAAGTTCCCTATGCCTTCCATTTTAGTTGTTGCTGTTGTTGAAAGTTCTCAAGAGAAGTGGTTTCTGCTAACTGGTACAGTTCTTTGTGATTCTGTAGCACCATTCCAAGAATTTTGAAGAATGATGGTCCTTCATAAGACCCACAGGCTTCATTAACTCAAAGCCACTTTTAGCCATTAATCTGGGAAAGTAGTTGTACATAACTGACAGTTTAGATATTTCTGAATAACTTATGGTGCCATGCTTGGCATCTATATGAAAGTTTTGATCTGATAAGTTTATTTGAGAACATGACTCAAATTTTTCAGTGAAGGCTTTTGGTTTTGTAGCAATTTGCAGTGTTGTGAAAAACTATCTCAAGCACAAACCTATTCTATATTCAGTTTCCTTATATCCTATACTAAATTTCTTATAACTAATCCATATGCCAAGATATTTGACGTGTTTATCATTTACTAATTCCACATCCTGAATTTTTATGACAGATATAATGGTAGGTGCCATCACTGCTTATATTCAGATTCCAGATCATAGTTTCTATTTTGGTAAGGTTTATATTGAGTGCTGTTTCTTGGAACACTTGATAGAGGATGTTGATTTTTTTTTTGTTTGAGATCATTCTTATCGTAACTATGAATACCACTGTCAAGTAACCCGCATTGCTCGCCAAAAATACTATAAAAGACTCCACATGATATTCTAACCATCAACAGGGTTAGTTTGATGTATTTGCAGGTAATTATTGAACAGTGAAAAGAGCAGAACTGGAAAGTATGATTTAGAGTCACTTTCAGGAAATGTGGATGGAAATAAAGTGGAATGAAGAGGAATTTTCAAAAGAAAACTGATTGCCAAAATCAATTTTTTTTTCTTCTGCAGGAAATTTTTGCTTGTGTCAGAAAGGTCAAAAGGATAAAGAAAGAAATGGTCAGGTCAGCTGGTTAAAAAAACAAAAACAAAAAAAAAACAAAAAGCAACTAAGCTGCTTAGGGTGGGAGATGTTCCATTTATCTGAAGGACCAACAGAACTAAAGATTTCCTCAAAGATTAACTTGATTGTTCAATTATTTGGTATTTGTCTGATCCATTCAAAAGGTTAACATTGAAACAAGGAATGGATTCAGTGAAAAAACATGGCAAAGCAGAAACTAGAAAGAATAAGTTTATTACTTTATTTATTATTTTATCAAGACTCAAAGATAGACCAAAATACAGAAATATTTAGAAATAATGATGCTCCTATTCTATAAGAGTAAGTGTAAGTGTAACAACTATTATAGGACAAAGTACAAAAATATATAGCTTACTATGGAAACAGATGCCAAATTCAATAAATTCTTTCAACATCCTTATCTTTGTTGTTTTGATCACTATATTTTAGTGGAATTGTGAACAATCTCCTTGTGTAAGTATTCAATAAGTAGGTTTTCCTTGAAGTGAAGATTAGGAAAACTGCATTGCACCAGTTTTTCAAATAAGAAAAAATTGTATTTGAAATTCTGATGTTAGTACTGGGACCCCCAAAGTGGCCCTAATAATTTATACCAAGCTAAGCAGATCCCAAGTATATATTATAGCCAGTAATTCTAGTCAAGTAATAAAAAATTCACTTGCCATCATAAATTTCTTATTTAACCTTTTGCACTTCTCCTGAAGATTGTTACCTCTTTCACTTTATGTGATGGCCACTCAACTGTAACAACATTGTTCTTGATTTCAGTTAAAGTTGGTTTTACTGTTGTCATAGTAGGACATGACAACTACAAAATCCAAACATACTACTGTTTGCCTATTACTATCTATGAATAAAGCAGCTGGATATCATCCATATTCACACACATACTGTCTGTAACAGCAAAATTGTCCAATTTGTGTAACAGAATGTGATAATTGTCCATTTCACAAAATGTTTAATATCTAAAAAGCCACTAAACTCATTTAGCTTCTTTTTCCCAGGTTTTCAGATAAGATATTTAGCCATCTTGACACCATTTATCATAAGAGTCACTGAAAAACCCTTTGACTTATTCAGCTAGAAAGAGAACAGGTTAAAATCATTTTGTGCCAGCCCCACTGTCTTCTCAACTGAGCAATGGTGAGAGGAAAAAGATCATTCAGGCCTTCAGTTATGGTACCAACATTCATACTCTGGCTTCCATCTTCAAAGCCCATTCAAGAACCATCAAGAGAATGGTGAATAAGTTTAAAAAAGAGGGAACAGTAGAGAGGAAAACTGAATCAGGAGGTCACAACAGGAAGAGGGATCATCATTTCAACATAGATCTAAAGGGATCAATTAGAAAAGATCCAACTCATTCCATAAAACGTTCAGCTTTCATAGTACTGTAATTCCCTTTGTATAAAAAGCCTTCATCCATAATAAGCACCCCTAAAATTGTGCTGAATATTAAACCCTAGAAATTGTACCGCTCCAATTTCATTACAGACAGCATTTCCTCCTCTTATTCAAGTTTTAATTGAAGATATTTATCAAAATTTCCAGTCATCACGATTCTAAAAGGAAACGGAAATACCAATATTGTGCCTACTGCAGACACATTAACCTATTTTTGTTCAATAAAATATGCAATCTACCAGATCTGTATGTAGTTTTTCACAAAAAATAGCTTTAAACATAGAATAATATTATTCTAATTTAGTTTTATGATAATTCTTATTTTTATTTGTAAGTATTGTTAGGTACATATGATTGTATTTAACATCCTTATGGGGTCGCAATCACAGAATATTAGTATCAAATTGTCATGTTTGTGGTGAGTAGTCATTTTGCAACTGAAATTGACCAATGAAACAGCAATTTTTAAAGATTTTTTTGTAGCTGTACATAATATGCACCCCTAATTTTGCTTATTATTTTTTAGAAAAATGTGTATTATACATGGGGAATTATGGTAATTGTCCTGATGAGCTTTCCTCTTTGGTACCTAGACTTTATGAATTTAAGTGTATTACTAGAATGGCAGTTAGGTTTCATCATTTTACTGTTGAAATTGTTAAATTTAACCCTAAATTCTATTTTAATAGTTTCTTCTTCAACATTTTTCTCCTATAGAATTCTCTTTCTCTTTCAGCTTCTTGTTTTACTGTCAACTACAATAATCAAAAATTTAAATGCAATATCGATTATCATCTCCTGTCTCCTTGAATCCTATTGTCCTTTTTCCTTATTGACATGTTCTCAGATCCCTTCAGTCTTAGTAACCTCTTAGGTCTTAGTGGCTTTATCACCTTGCTTGGATTGAAATGATAGAAAAAAAAAGAGAGCAAAATTCAAGACAGGGATGTAACAATGTCATCTTATCCTGTTGTATCCTGCTGGCACTCACACATTTTTAAAAACAACTGGAAGAAAAAGCTTAACCAGTGATCATTGTAAAACTGCTTCCGGATATAAAAAGCATAAAAAAATATCACTCTGCGGACCAGATGACTAGGATAAATGTGTAGTATCTGTTCCAACAGCTGACAGCCAGCCCCGTAGCATCAGTAGCTGTTCCATCATCATCCACAGATCCAGCTTGCCATCTGCTTTGGCTCCAGCCATCTCCAGCTCCGACTGCTACAACCATCCTCACCAGCAGCAATGATATGGATGGCCTCATATTGTCATTTTCTATCTACTCTTTTCAGGACAACACTCTTAACAGACTACAAAATTGTCCTTTTCTGGACAATGCTTTTCACGGACTACAAATCTGTCCTTTTCAGAACAAGGCAGATTCTAGATGCCATAAAGCAAGAGCAAATTAATAATTACTCTAATTCCCAAGAAACTGAAGACACCACACCTGTCCATCAAGCACTGGTCCACAGTATCCCTGCAAGTACTTAGAATTATTGCTCCAGATCCTCAGATGAGATAAACACCTGTTTGCAGCTTAGAGCCAAAGTAGATTCTTCATTGTTTTCAGTCAAATATGATCAGCTATGTATGATGTCATAGTCTCTACATGGGTTAAATGCTTTTTCCTTTCATGTGACCAATAGACTGAATCAATCAATTTTTTCAGGTGAAAAAAGATGAACAAACACCTCCTGGTGGTAAACCAATCAAACAAGGAAAGTTAAGCAAACAGAATAATATGAAGTTGATATAAAGGCAAAGATTGCAAGAGAAAATGAAATTTACCATGCTGTGATCTACACCACTGGTCAGAGTGTGACGACGTCCATCCCAGCGCCGAGAAGAATGCTTAAGTTCACTGGACTTTTTCCCTCCATATTCCTCTTGATTTCTTCTTTGTTGAAAATTTTCAATGTTTACTGAAAAGTAAAAGTAAATATAAATGATGTGCTTCTCATCATCATGCTAGTAAATTATAAATGATATATTTCAGACAGTAATGCTTGCATTTATTTGTTTTCTTAATCACTAATGATATATTTACATTATACAGATAATAGTCCTATTTTATCAGTAACAATTAATTCCTAATCATTGTCAATCCCTTTAGTTTTAATAAATTAAATACAGACTGTGCAGAAACTTGGTAAAACAAATTTTACATTAAAAAAGGGGGAAATTCAGGTCCCTGATTTCTTTAGAAACAGTTAATTTGTTTGAATAAATAAATAAATAGACTAAAGCTAAGCCTAGGAATTGTGGAGTAGTAGTAAAGTCAGTAGACAGAAATAAGAAAAGCCAAAACCTTTGTTCAAATGGAATAAACACTATAATACAATTGTGATGATTATTATATTCTTACCCTACCAATAAAATTTACTATTTCAGTTTGTATCTAATTGTTAATAGAATTGAAAGTGTTGACCTATTTTTAACTAAATCCTACCTGTGATCACATGATTAAATAACTAGTACATTAAAAAAAATAATACCTGTTTGGAAACTAGTCAGTACCAAATAATTAAATTTAAAGAAAATTAAAAAAAAAGTCATAATTCATAAAAAAGGAATCTATGGAGGAGTGTTGACTGCCTACAGGGACATCGCATTAAAAGAAAAAAAAATTTGAAAATGAACTGTTGATCCTGAAAGGTTGGCAAGTGACCTATTTGCCACCCTTCCCAGATAACCAAGGCAAAAAACAGCCTCCCTCTGATAATAGTGTGTTGGAGAACTGAATGAAAAAGCAAATAAAGAAAAAAATGACTTACCACTGACACAGAGACTTTGCACATTCATTGAATGTAAAGAAATTCAGAGAAAAAAAAAATGGAAAGATTTAAGAATATTACATTTTCACAAATACAAGATTTTGCTGGTAACATGCAAATTTCCAACAATCAAAAAGAATATATATTTGTTTACTAAAATAAATAACTACTACATTAAAAAAAAGTACCTGTTTGGAAATTAGTTAATAATTAAATTTAAAGAAAATCTAAAATAAAGTCATAATTCATGGTCGGTCCATGAATTATAGCAGATATATAAAGAAAATAAAGAAAACTTTGGAATGAAATTAAAATAATAAATAAAAAGTGTACAAGGGGAAGAAGGTGGGAAATAAATTTCTTGAAAGAAATATACTATAAGTATATAGAGTGTAGATATAAGTATACAATGCAGTATTGAGAAGACTAAGAACGGCAGTAACAATATTCAAAGATTGTATTTTGCTCCTTAAATAAAAAAAAAAAGAATAAGGTCCACAAGGATATTTCTGGAAGATTCGAAAGTCTTTTAACACTAGCAGTCATTGGTAATTAAAATTTTCAATGACATGAGATAAAATACCAATTAATAAAATCAACACGGCTGATGCTAACCTCCAGGAGACTGACACATTGTGCCTTCTCAGGCTAATGTACTCTGCTGACATGAAGTGGAAAGATTATATTGAATATTGAATATTGCTAGACCTGTTGCTAGGAAAGTTGGTTCACTGTGTTGTGCCAGACAATTATTCTCTCCAGAATCTATCTTATAAATATATAAGCCTACCATTCGTCCATGCTTAGAATATTGATGCCATATATGGTCTAGTGTCCCAAATATATATTTAGAGATTATTGATAAAATCCCAAGAATCTGCAATGTTATAGGTCCTGATCTGGCATCCTGGTTTTAGTCACTTTCTGATTGCCATAACATAGCTTCACTGTGCCTTTTCTATAAATACATTCATGGTAATTCTTTTGATAAACTTTTCTCTATGTTGTGTAGACTTTATGAATTTAAATGCAGTGAGATTGGCTGCAAGGTCTTATCATTTTATAGTTGAAACAGCTAACAATTTCTTCTCTCACACTTCTCACTTGTGAAACTCTATTCTGGCTTCTTGCTTTCCAGCCAACATTGATCTTCAAAAATTTAAATGGAATGTCAGTCATTATCTACTATCTTCTTGATTCCTCTTTTATTGTTCTCTCTCCTTAATGTTTTTCTTTTTCTCAGTCTCTCACATTCAGTAACCCCTTGTGTCTTAGTGCCTTGCTTGGGATGAAATGATTAAAAAAAATTAAACTAAATGTTCATTTATCTTTACCTCTTCTGAGTTTTGCAGATACAGTATCCACTCATCAACTATAAAGTAGATACAATCTTTGTGAAATTCAGAATAGGGAGAGAAAAATGAACATTTAATTTGATTTGTTGCTAAGAGATTGATGCAGAGAGGAATATGTTCTTTTTTTTTTAAAAGATGCAGATTTTAAGGCTTCTCAATGAAGCAGCAATAATCAATTAGTTACCAATTTTTCAGGTTGGGAGTCAAGCAAAATGATATATTTGGAATTTATATTATTGGCAACCCTGTTAAACACAATACCAGCAAAAAGTCTTTTTGGCTAACTTGGATATTCATGCCTGCAAAAAACAAAGTATCAAAAGGATGTTTTTTTTCCCTTGACACTGCTATTATTTTAACTACCTTCACTCCTCAGCAATGTTTATTGTTTTAAAATGTGATAATTGGAATTATAATAAAGCCTAGACATATGATGAAAGTGAATTTATACATTTATCCTTGAATTTGGAATGCCACAAATTATACTAATATTGATTATAAAAGAGTTGAATGCACACGATTGACCAATGACAATCACACAACACAAAAGTAAAAATACCAGAATTTCTTTCTACTTTTTCTCCACATCTCATTAAATTGATAAACGTTTTGTTGAATTCCAATCCATATTCAATCCAAACTCACATTTTTTGTTCTTCAGAATTTGCAATAAAAATATTAAACACAATTTATTTATTAGCTTGTTTATTTACAATATTTTATATTTACAACTTTCTAAAATCTAATACATAAAACTAATGAAATATTTATCTTTTATAATGCAATAAATATGAAAACAATTTTCTATTCATAAATTTTTAAACATTTACTAGATTATAAAAATGAGTAACAAAAATAAGGAAATCCTGATTATTTTAAAAAGTTTGAATCAACTGACAACCAATGTTTTGCCAACCATTCTTATATTCATTCATATTCCCAAACAATCTTATAACTAAACAGTGTTTATTATTTTTGTTTCTGATACTAGAAAGTTATGTTCAACTGAGAAGTACTGTATCAGACACTGAATACAAAATAACTTGTGTCATAGACTGTATACAAAATAACTCAGCATTAGAAACCAGCATCCCTAATAACTGACTGAAAAAAAAAATGCTTTCACTAACTAATCTGTACCCAAAACTATCACTAATCCACAAATAACGTCAAGCTATACCCAAAACAACTACAATTCAAAACCTTTATCTGGCCCTAAATAACCTTTACCCTAATATGCATGTCAGGATTATTTAGGGACAGATAAAGGATTTGAATTGTAGTTGTTTTAAATATAGCTTGATATTATATGTGGATTATTGATCTCTTGGAAACAACATCCAACTAGATCACAGCTGTATGGACCCATCCCTGGTATCTCTATAATCATACACGAGTGCAAAATATGCTTTGCGGGACACTGTTGGTGAGCAAAACAAGAATTTGCATGTAATCTACTGCACTAAACACCTAGATGTGGAGCAAAACAGATTAGTCACTCA
Organism: Acanthosepion pharaonis; assembly: GCA_903632075.3. NCBI lineage: Eukaryota > Metazoa > Mollusca > Cephalopoda > Sepiida > Sepiidae > Acanthosepion > Acanthosepion pharaonis. The sequence goes on along the minus strand of CAHIKZ030004736.1, from coordinate 1,856,695 downwards.
GCAACCACCTACACTGACTGGCTATGTTATGACACAGAGTTCCACCCTAATGCCCTTCTGACCTTGATGCAAGATTGTAATGGCTAGCATGACAGACTCGTGAATGTCCGAGTTACCTTAACTGAATAAATAAAAAATAATAAATATAGTTATTGAAGAGCCATTAAGCACAAATCAAACCTTCAAGGCACAGCTCTTGATATTTCACATATATATCCTTGTATTGCTTCACTTTTCAAAGGTCTGATGACTCTGAGAATCAGAGCCATCAGACCTGTCATATGCACCTTAATTTCATTCACAACATTTCAACAGTGATTTTAATTTTGAGGAAAATCATAAAAAAAGACATGAAGTATCAGTTTATTTGGTCATTGTGAAAGCTATGGTCACTCAGTACATAAGCTCACTTAATGTTGTCCTAATGCTGACTGAGTAACCCCATGAGAAAGTGTGCACACTCATGTATGTGCAGTAAGTATCCTTGATCAGTTGCTAACTTAAATTAAGGCTACAAAATAGTTCTTAAGATATTCACAATAGGTGAAGTTCCAGACAAACATTATACAGGGTGAGATGGATAAATTTTCATCTAAATTATACCAAAATGAAAATAACACTGACATCTCATTTTAATAGACATATTTACCAAAATTACATGAAAATATCTTGAAATACTAAAGAGTAAATTGATTCAATAAAATTGCCATTGCTTCAACCACAGCCCCCAGATGACTTTGGAATCTCCTGCAACTCTTCTGGACAGACAGTATCCTTGTTTAAGTTGGTGAATGATGCCATAATCCTTGCCTTCAGTTCATCTTTGGTATTACAAGGAGTTTTGTTGGTCTCTCACTCAACTGAACCCCCATATATAATAATCAAGTGGGTTACAGTCTGGAGAGTTAGGTGACCAAATGTAAGGGATGATGTGATCTCAGAAATTGTCAGACAGCCTTGACTGGGGTGTCCTGGTTGTGTGGCATGGTTAAAAGTCCTGTTGCCAGATATAGGGTTTTCCAGCAGCCACCCTCTTGACCAAGGACAGCACTACCTCAAGGCACTTGATGTAGGCTGTTGTGTTGTAGCATTGAGTCTGAAGCTCCTTTGGAAGATAAATGGAGGCATAATGTCACCACCACTAGTGATCACTCCAAACACCTTTGTAATCACCATTTGACTCCCCTAATCTTTCCTAAATCCTATGCACTGTCCTCAAATTGACTTCCAAACACTCTGAAATTTGCATATTGGAGCTTCTGGCATGAATGCCAAACAGTACAGCATTCCATTTCCAAATTTTTGATGGAGTCAATTGTGTTATGGTGCTCTTTTTCTCACAGATGATGCCCAACTGACCCTACTATACGGTGAGCTCGAGAAAATCAAAAACAAACAACATGCATGTGTGAAATAAAAAAATATAAAATGGCGACAATTTATTCATCGCACCATATATATATTATTTGTGATATGCTGATATATATATATATATATATATATATATATATATATATATGTGTGTGTGTGTGTGTGTGTGTGTGTGTGTGTGTGTGAGAGAAAGAGAGAATTTAAATACTGATGCATACATAAAAACTAATGCTATAAGATATACATGTTACATGTACACAACCAAAGAAAGCAAAAAATTATATTTAAAAATAATCATAAATAATCATATATAATCATAAATAATCATATATAACTCTATTCTACTTCTGAATTTATTTGTGACCTTTTAGATGTTCTCCCCCAAGTGACAAGTTAGACTATGATTCTTGGACTACCTCCTTGACACACAGTAGACATATTCATATTTAAGGAAACATTACAAGGCATTTGATTTTCTTTTTTTTTTAGATTTTCCTCACATTAGGGACAAACTTCATAGATTCTGTTAATGTCAATGTTAAGAAAACTATTATAATTAATGGGACAATGATTTATTTTTAAATATGAACAATAGGCAAGAGAAAATGGCCAATTCAGGACACAAAAAGAAAGTTCTAGTTTTTATAATGAGAAATAAACAATAAAATCTTCTAACTTGTATTCATTGGTGTGAATTAAGCCTAAAATAGAAACTGGGTTTTATTTGTTTATTTTATAAGTTGACAATCCTTAATGTTAAAATTGATCTCAGTTAACAGATGAAGTCAGAAGTAAAAAAAAAAAAAAAAAAAATCATACAATAAACATGACAGTATATATCAGTGATGTCTGGAATTATTCAAGCACACCAGCACCTTTTTAATCCCATAAAAAACACATGTAAACATTTGAGGTTCTTGTGAATGTCAGGCAAGGTCTTGTGAATGTCAGGCAACAAGGTCATAAATAGAATTAAGCCATTCAGCATTCTTTGCTTTTATATATATATATATATATATATATATATATATATGGAGAAATAACTCAGAAGAAAGTTCTACTAGTAATGATTTAAGATAGATACTGAGTCAAAACGAGGTTGATGAGTAGAATCGTTTCTCATAAATGATTTAATTTGCTTGTCATTGCTGAGAATGCTCCAGAAATGGCCTACATTAACAAATACTCTTTCGTTATTTTAGATATAGATATGTGGTTAATGCAAAGGTTAGGAGTTTAGAAAGAGAAATCGGCAAACTGAGTTTGAATTCTAGCCAAGTTCTATTCATTTTTGCACAAATACCTTTGGGAATCCATCCCTTCTTTCCCACCCCTAGCTATGGATAAAATAACAGGGTAGAATGGGCTCTCTAGCCTTGGTTAGCAACCAGTCTATGTGATTCAAAATTGGTTTGTTAGCTAACAAGCAGATAGAAGCTGTTCAGCATTGGTTGGCAATCAATCTAAAGATGGTGACTGAAAAAAAACAAAAAACGCAGCAGCCTGGTCCACTTGTGGTTATGTTGCAACCCATAAAAATGCACAATGACATGTATAATCTGCTGCTGGTGGCGATAGCATCTATGAGACACTTAGTGAGGATGAAATTTATTACATGCTGCAATGTTGTAGGAATACAAAAGGCGATTATCTCCCCTTGGTGGTGATACGTCACATGGGTCATGTGACGGATGCTTAATGATTCCACTCCATACAGTGACCAAAGCAGGAGTCAAATTCAGTCAGTAAACTTATTGTTATCAAGACATGTGTTTGTGTAGCTGCCAAATGCTGCAGCTTACAATTCCATGGTGCCATTTGCTTTTGGGAAAGAAACTCCGGCTCACAATCCCCAGTTTGGGGAAAACCCAAGATTCACTGTTTCCCCATTTGTTAAATATATCTTCATCTGGGACATAGTATATTTGTGTATGTCTTAGTGGTATAAAAGTCTCTCTGATGTTTGTCATTCCTTTTCCTTTCAACCATTCCATTCAATCCATGAAATACGGTGTTATTATATCATGGATATAGTAATGCCCATAATGGGGGAAATACAAATGGAAGAATAAATCTTTCTTCTAAGCTTGGCTTCAATCACTTTTCTGCTGCTGTAATGTATTTTTCCTGTGCCTTTATATATAAATATTTTCCTGGTAATTGTACACATGAATTTTGCTTTATGGTACTTTACGAATTTAAGCACAGTATTAGATTGGCAGCTAATTATCATCATTTTACAGTTGAAAGCCTATTACTTTTCTGTGTAAACAGAAGAGAAATGAAAGTAAAAAAAAAAAAAAAAAACAAAAAAAAACAATAAAATGTAATTCCAACCAAGCAATGTTGAGAGTCTGGGGCAGCACAGACAGAGTTTCCTATTTATTTCAGAAGTTTAGGAAAAATAAACAAAGTTTTGCACAAATATCAGCGATTCAGTTATGTAATGTACACAAACTTTAACCTTTGTGCCTGAAAAAAAAAAAAATGTGTCAAAAAGATGGTTTTTCCATTGACACTACTATTATTTTGTACTAACTTCATTTCCTCATGAAAGGTTACTTACAAAATTATAAACATATGTGAATCAAGTACAATGCAATTGTTATTATCATTTTATAAATAATGATGAAAACAATTTTTTTTATTCAAAATTTCATAAAATATATCAATGAATTTCTGCATGAAAGAAATGCCTAAAAAATCTATTTTTTCAAAATTTATAATTTGTTATTCGTCAATATCTGTTTATTTAAATTTTCATCTTTGACAGACATTTTTTATAAATTTATGAATAAGAAAATTTATTTTCATACTTCTTTCTTTATAAATTCATAAATGCTAAACATTGCATTGTATAAGTTGCTCCACATTTTTAGAATGTTCTAAATATAAAATTATTCTTGTAAATAAACAAGCTAATAAATAAAGAGTGTTTAATAATTTTATTGTAAATTCTCAAAGAACAAAAAATTGTATAAATTCACTTTCATACGTTTGGGTGAGCACTTCAACGTGGTGTAATTGTTACTAGGTATGTTACTTGCTGCTTTCCTCTTCCCCTCAATCAGTCCTGAGAGTATCAGATTTTCCAAGCTCTCCTTCCTCATTATGTGCCCCAGAAATTTCAACTTCCTCTCTTGATGTTAAGTATAAGTTGCCTTTTTGTTTCCATTTTCTCCAAAATCTTGTCATTGCTCACATGTTCAGTCTATCGTATCCTCGGCATCTTTTTGTAGAACCACCTTTCTGTTGCTTCAAGTCTATTCTTTGAGGTGATTGCCCAGCATTCACTGCCATACAAGAAGACAGTTCATTTTGCTTTTCTTTGTTTCTAATGAAAATTTTCTATTTCTTAATACTCTGCTTAACTTTTGGAATGTATCTTTGGTCATCGCAATATGCCTTTGGATCTCACTGTCACACTTTCCATCCTCTGTTAGAACACTTCACACACATTTAAATTTCTGTATTCGTTTGATTTTAGTATCCCTGATTTTTAATTTGCATTTTGGGCTAGTGATCAGAGAAGCATATCTTCAGAAGTCCATTCCACATTGCAACAGTTCTGGGGAACAAGATACTGTCTGAGAGGATTTCCTCCTTACAAATGGAATATGAAGCAAATGAGGATAAGTTAAGTCAGTGTATAAAATAGGGCACATCCTAACCATGAAAGACTAGACTGATAAAATCAACTGAAATTTACATATCTAGAAAGTGTTTTAACAGAGGACAGAAAATGTGACAGTAAATTCTGAAAGCACATTGGAAAAGCAAAAGTTACCTTCCAAAAACTAAAAGTATTGAGAAACAAGAAAATTTAATTAGTAACAAAGAAAAGACTACCAAACTGCTATGCAATATCAATCTTTTTATATGGCAATGAAGTCTGAACAATTTTATTACAGATGAAGAGGACACTGACAGCAACAGATTTCTGATTCTACAAAAAGATGCTCAGAATACTACGGACTAAACATATGAATAATGAGGAATTTTTAAGGATAATGGAAACAAAATAACATTTACTTAGTATCAGAAAAAGATAGTTGAATTTCCTAAGGCATTTAATGAGAAAAGAGGGCTTGAAGAATTTGATACTGACAGGTCATATTGAAGATGAGGGGAACAGGGGGGAGCAGCAAGTAAGCTACATAAGAAACTTGTATAAATGGCAGAACAGGGAGGAATGATGAAAAGATAAACCTTATTTAGAGCTACAAAGTATAAGATGTAGTGGAGAGTTCATGTCCTGAATGGAAACGGCACATAGAATAAAATGTAAGTATAATGAATTATTCATTTTTTAAGATAGAGTGACTAATCTTCCCAACAGAAAATATTTTATTTCAATATTTTAATCTTACTTAAAATTTAATATTTCATAATAATATTTAATATTTTAATTTTATTTGAAACAAATATAACCATCATCTTTCCAAATTCAGAACTAATTCAATCATTTGTCCTTGTTTTGAATCCACATTTAGTCTGGTGCTCCTGCTATTTAGTTAGAGATTTTTGATAAAATTCAAAGAGGAATCTGCAATGCTATTGGTCCTGACCTGGCATCTTGACTTTAGTCACTTTCCCACTGCCGTAACATAGTATCCCTGTGCTTTTTTGATAAATACATTCATTGTAATTGTTCTGATGAACTTACTATGGTACCTAGACTTTATAAATTTAAGCACAGTACTTTATTGGCAGCAAGCTCTCATCATTTTACAGTTGAAATGGCTAAATGTAACTGTAGGTTCTATATTGAGAGTTTCTACTATCAAACATTGTGGAACTCTCTTCAGGCTTCTTGCTTTCCAGTCAACTTTGATCTTCTAAAATGTAAATGCAATGTCAATCATTATCTTCTGTCTTCTTAATTCTTGATTTTTAATTTTTCTCTCCTTAATATTGTTTTTTTTTCTCATAGTCCCTAACACCACCTTGCATCTTTATGTCTTTATTGCCTTTCCTTGAGATGAAATGATTAAAAAAATCATTTTCAATGCACAGAAAGATACTTTAAACATTTTTGTTCTAAAATTTTTTAAATTCAATACTTTTTTTGACTCTCCTCATTTTTGTTGTTTTTTTATTTTTGTCAGAATAAAGACAGACTCAATACAAAAAAAATAGCACACATTCCTGAGTAGGTTTATAATGGCCACAAAACAATTATTATCAGTTAAAAAAACAAAATGGAAGGCAGAATGAGAATAGAAAGTGAAGATTGTCTACAAAGGCCAATGCCACAATGACAACATGGAGACTTAGTGGATTGGCATGAGTCAGCAAAATGTGCCATAATAATTGAATAAAGTCTACAGACTTGATTATCAGTATAACAAAGCAAACAAAACATAGGAAAAAAGCAAAGAAAATTCAATCAGGCAAATAAACAGGCTGAATCATTCTGTAATCACATAAACAGAGTTAAATAAAAGAAAATAAAAAAATTACAAGTGTAGACACATATATGAAAAATAAAATTCTATAAATGATATGACAAACATTGGAACTGAAAATTGAAAATCCAAGACATGTCCTTGCCTGTTATTAAATATTGATTATCTATAATGATGTATTCTTGCACTGATCAATGATAACATGTGATTTAATCTATTATATTTAACATTTCTGTCATCCAGTGTATGCATGTGTATGGATGGCTCTGGACCCTAATCCAAACATGGACTTTACATTCTCAGGTCCAATGTTTGAGTGAGTGCCCTTTTTGGCAGTGGGAGTGGTGGTTATATATCTATCTCTGTCATGCAGCCCTTTCTCACATGTGCATCCCAGGTGCAGTTGAACCAATCACATTAGTTTGCACTGGGAAGTCAGGAAGTCATCTGTCAGGTCGACTTTGCACCTAGCTTTCTTGATCATCTGGTGCGGCATTAAGAGGAGAGTCTATTCTGGCATGATCTTGGCTGAGACAAGGTACATTTCTATAAATAGAAGTTAATTTAGCTTAACTTACTTCAGACTGTGATAAAAGAGAAAGTCCCTTACCGAGAAATAGGGTACATGTGTTATGTACAATATGTCGAAGACAAAATAAACAAAATAGGAACAAGTCAGTCGCAGCTGTTGCCATAAATGCATCTCAGATATACAAATATTTTTTGTCCTCTCAATCTGTTGACCAATGAAAATATTGTTCCATCGATAAAGGTGGTTGGAATTCATGAAATGGGGGTAATTTTATTTTTCTATCAACATCCATTGGCTTGCAAGTGACTGTTGCATTGTGCGTTGGATTCCTGACTGTTTACGTGTAGTAGGAGTTTAGACATTGGACCTGCAATTCATGATTTTGACATGTCTTTCTGCCTCCGGATCTTCAAGTTTGGACTTGCAATTTGTTTATTTCGTTTTGGAACTGAGCTGCCATATCAATTTTTAAACACAACTTAAGACCAAACGGAGGAAATTAAGGGAAAGGAAAAATGTGTTGCACCAATTTACAAGTCAGACAAGCTTAGTCACCTTGAAAAGCAACACTCAAAATCTTTGTCTTTTTACCTGGGCTTAAACAGTGACCTTTCACACTGGGAGGAAATGTACAATTATTTTAGCCACAAGGCATGCCATAAGCCAGAGTGATTCTTGAACAAACAAAACATTGGCTCTCTCATAACTGAGCAAAAATAGGATTTGGCAGAATGTCAAAAAGTGTCTGTTTCAGTAATCACTAAATTATTAGTAATTCTAAATTCATCACACTCTCTACTAACAAGAAACTTTGAGCTCTAAAAAAGAAAAAAAGGAAAATTAAAAAGTCCCTTGGAAGTAGGTTTTAAATAATAACATGTTAATACAGCAATAGCCCAATAACATAATGATGAAAAGAAAGTATTTCTTTCATATAAGAAATACAGTATTTACTGCTATAAAAGACATAATTTTATTCAATAAAATACCTCCAGAAATCAACTTCCATTTTATATACCTTTGGGTTAACAAACTAAAACCTAAATACCTTCCTCTGTCCATTTGGCACAATAGTCTTCTCATGAGTCATATTTTTAAACTTTTTTTAAATGTTAATCTAATTAGTAATAATAATTTTATAATTTATAATCAGATATATTATCTAATTATTAGATTATTATTACTAATTAAGCATGGAAGGATCATTAGTTGGATATTAGGTTTTTTCTTAAATGTTCCTTGTAAAATCATAGCTGCATGTTATATTGTAGGAAATATGATTAGTCCATTCTTGCAAGTACACACTTACTTATACTTCCATTTTTCTGTTTTTTAATCATTTCACCCCAAGCAAGGCAATAATGCCACTATGATACAAGGGGCTCCTTGGAGTGGAAGAGAATGAGAAGACTTTAGTGAAGACACAAGGAGTGAGAGGAAATAAGATGCTGTTGAGGAGAAAAGACAATAAATGAATAGGATTTAGGAAGACAGAAGATGATGATTGAGGTCACATTTAAATTTTTGAGGATTATAGGTGGGAAAAAAGAAAGAAAGCCAAAGAGAGTTCTAGAGGTGAGAAGTGCAAGAAGAGAAACTATTAAATGTGAAAGTCTGAAGCACATAAAAGAACAATCCAGAAACATTCCAAAAGAAACAATTCTACACTGTAGAAATTGGTATGGATACCACAAATGTTGAAAAGAAAATGGTTGAGAGGCTACCATATATTCTTCTATGTACAGTGTCCCTTCAGGATGTGGGTGATCATGGCTTACCACAATTTCCTGTCCTTTGTAGCTCCTAGTAAAGTTTATCATTTTCACTCATTCAAAAATGTCTAAACTATCAGCTATATACAACTAGTTTCTCAGCTAAATGATTAAAAAAGACTTCATGTAAATTAATCCTTTTCATCAGATCTTACCGACTGGTGCTACAGAATCACAAAGAACTTTAATAAATAGCAAAAAATAACATCACTTGAAGACTTCCAACAGCAACAACAACTAAAATGGATAGAACATGTTACCAGAAGATAAAATAATGATATAATCAAGATGTTGACATTCTACACTGACTTTAAAAAATGGTTAGGAAAAAACTAACTAAAAACCTACCATCAGTAATAGAAAGAGCAATAATGTGCCATGTACTTGAGAAACATATTTTGCTGAGAAACTGCCATATTAGAAATATTTTATAAATTTCAACTAACAGTAATGCCGTTTGATAAATGATTGCCAATAATTTATGTATGGAAACAGATAATCTAATTATTACCATTATCATATCATCTTGTATAATGTCATCACCGTGTTGAGATAATAATGGAAAATAATTATACCTTTTTGATAATTTTACATTTAATAATATAATTAATATCAAATTATCATTTTATTTTACAAGAATACAAGCAATCCCAACTTTTGCAGGTTATTTAATGCCATAAAATATTTTAGATTGTAAGAATCTTTTGGAAATAATAATTATTTACTGATACAAGTCCCACTAAATAACCCATAATTAGAGGTGGGGAAGAGGTTGATTCCTACCTTTCCCAAAGTTATTTGCACGTCAGCTCCCTGATTTTCAACTCCCAGCTATTATCCATTACACCACTCACATATCCAAGCTTATACTACCTGATATTCCCAAGCAGTCACTCATCTAGGTAATGACCAGGCTCTAAGTTGCTTAACTTCAGTGAATGTATGAGAACCAGTGTTTCAATGTGATATGGCCATAAAACAAAGACAGTGTTGTCAGAGCAGACTTCTTGCCTCATCATAGCAAACACAATAGAAACAAATCTATTATAAGTTATGATATTGTGAGAACAGGACAAGGAAAGCCATTTGTTGTTAAACACTTTTCTACAATGATATAAAATTTATGATGCTATTCTATTATGTTAAAATTCTTGAGAGCATGGTCTACCCTGCTATTTTACCAATAGCTGGAGGGAGAATAGATGAATTATTACCTTTCCTAATACTATTAGTGTGAAAGTGAATGTAGCAGACAAGGCTAGGATTTCAACTAAGACTCACCAGTTCCACATTCCATGCTAATAACTGTTGTGTCACTATCCATATGACTCAGACTGAACCATTTTTTCTGATTGCATTGAGTATATGTTTGGAATTTGGGAAAAAGATCAATACTGATTAAAAAAATATATTAAAAAAAAAACATTAAAACACAATTGACCAGTAGGGTCAATGATTGAAAAAGAGCAATAAATTTCTGTGACCCTTGGCCATCATCAAGTACTTATTGACCCAGGTAATGTTCAGGTGCTTTCAAACTGAACACTTTGTTAAATCGACAGGATAGACTGTTCCCATTCTGATAACCATGTTTACAGATATCTCATCTAGTTTTTATTTAGTACTTCTCAGCTATTTCTCTTCCTGTTTCCAATGAGTCCAAGTACACACTAGGGATTGAAATCACAATTACTATGTTACCAAATTCACAAGCCAATGCTTTAATCTACTAGTAGATTAAAGTGTTGGTTTGTGAATTAAATAAAGGGTTTAATTCAAAATCCCTAAAGTTTACTCAGATTGACAAGCACCTGAGGAAAGCCAGAAGGCACAATAGCCAAAACATTGTGAGAACAAAGATAAGGACAACAGTTGACATGTAAATAATGTAAATAGTGTTAACTCTTCATCTGAAAAATTCAAATGGAAATTTGTTGGTTTTGGTTTTGTCTTTGCTCCAATCAGTCAATTGTGTGTCAATTATTTTTTTTTAAATTTGTTACATCAATATTGATCTTTTTTCCTAAATGTTAAAATAAACAACTTACAATGAACCAGATATTTTTTTGTTCTGTATATGTTAAAGATATATTCATTTGTAGACCACATTAATAAAATCTGGACTGATTTTCCATTAATTTCTTCATTAGTATTACATATCACCCTCTCAAATGCACGCACACACCCACACACAGAGATTCAGTACTTCTTTCATAGAATTAAACATTCTTTTCTAATTACCATGTATTTCAGAAAAAAATTGCATCCTTGAGGATGCATTTTTTTCATGAAATAATTCTAAAAAATTTGCCATGCATCCTTGAGGACACTCATTAGGATTTTCATAGGTTTACGCTAACCCCAGATAAACACTATCTATGCCAGAATTCCTGGTGTCATTTAAATTCCAAGACTTATTTTCAGGAAAAAAAACTGCATCCTTGATGCTGGCAAATATGGTACTTGTTTGTCCAGTTCATTTCATTTAATCACCAATAGCTACATGGGTCATGACATTCACATGCTAAACTGCTTTCAAAATGACTTTTCTTTGGATTTCTTTTCTTCTTGTTCCTATTAATAAAATGTATCCATCCAATGTACCATGTTCTATTTCACATCATGTTTATTTATGCTTGAAAAATAAACACGTTCTTAACAAGACTGCTGTAGTAAAAATGAAAACAGTCCCTTCATTTCTTGTATTGGGGGGATGGGTTGGAAAAATCTACATAACAGTCAGATCTCTACGTTTACAGATTCAGGGTCGCTGAATCATGATGATGTCACATGGGCATTTGCAGCCACAAAATATCTTGTGATCTTTCCTTTTGATGAAATTTTTTTTTTTTTTAAGTGTTTCACCCCAAGCAAGGCAAGAAGCCACTAGGACGCAAGGGGTTATAGAAAATTTGGAGCAAGATCAGATAGAAGTGATAGATGAGGAGAAGGGTAGTGGATAGCTCAAGAAAACAGGAAATGTCGATTGACATTACATTTAAATAGCTGGAGATTATAGCTCTCAAGGAAACTGGAATAGGGAAGGGAGTTCCACAGGCGAGAGGAGTAGAAGAGACAGCTACATTTAGGAGTTTCGACAGTGAAAGGGTGGGAGCGGGATGCCAGCCTCGTAGGGCGCTTGAACTCATGAAGCCTGGGAACCAGCAAATGCAGCTCCTCGGAGCAATTGCCATGAAAGTATTTGTAAAACACACAGAGAGAGGCGACGGCGCATCTGTGAGAAAGTGACTATAGATGAGATGTCAGAGCAGGGCCAATTATATTGCATATCCGCCTCTGGAGCCTATCAAGAACCCTGAGGCAAACAGAAGGGGCTCCAGACCATATATCGCAGCAATACTCCATGCAAGGACGAATTGTGGATTTGTAGATCTGGAGGATCGATTCTGGGGAGAAAAATTTCCTGGTGCGGCACAGGGAGCCAACTTTCCTTGCAGTGGACAAAGCAATTGACACAATGTATTTGTTCCATCTCAGGTCAGCAGTCAACGTGAGACCGAGCAGCCACAGAGAGTTGTTTTGCTCATGATTTTTACCATTTCTTTTATATGCCATGTCAGTTCAGGACATATACAATCATGGCTCTCCACAACTTCCTATCCCTTGTAACTTTTAGTAATTCTAAATTGTTCACTCAATATGAGATCTAAGAGCCACTCAAGGTAGAGGGTTACAGAATAAATGTCTTATAAATGAGTAAAAGAAGGAAAAGAAGGGCATATTATAAGGATAGGTAGGATAGATAATGGCTGACACTAGACTTGAAGAGATTAAGATTGTAGTGATTGGGGAAGCAACTTCTCAGGAGTTTGTTTTCTAAAGTAACAGTTCTGGGGAAGAAGCTTTCTTAGTATAACTTCCTTCTTAGAAATGGAATTATGTCGACCCCGTATATGTGGCCTGTTTCCTAGCTGTAAAGATCTGAACTAGTGAAATTAAAAAAATATTTTTTCTGAAAATTTACTATGAAAATAGGACTAGAATATTCTATCTCCCTGGGGGAAAGGGGTTTTAGGGTGGGAAATAATTCAGAAGAATTTCCCAGGCTCATAATAGTTTTGGGGGGTCAGCAAAGTAACACGTGGGTAAGTGTTGACATGCAACAGTATGACCTTTCCCACTTTCCTGTCCTGTAAATGGCTTTGCAATGCATAGACTTATGAGGTCATGACTGTAATATTCTGCAAGGTATTTGTGCAAAAAATACCAACTGAGAGTGTGTGCTTGCCCTTACCATTCACAATGAAAGAAGTATACATGTCTCCATTGTGAAGCTGAGGCCACTTCTTTCTACCATATATAATAGTAAAGTTTCAGGGAATGACCCAAATTTACTGCTTACAGGATATGCATATCTATATAATACTAAAAGTCTGTGATTGGATGCATGTGTGTTTGCATGCTTGTGTGGTGCATGCATCCAGTGCATAATGGTTTAAGTTAATATGATTTAAAAAATAGTTTAAGTGAATAAGATTTAAAAATATGAGTTGTTTATACAGTAAGTATTTTTATTTTAACTTTTTTCAAACAGATAATTTTTTTAATTAAAATATTAAGTTAAAGACAGACACAAAGAAATCCCGTTTTTCAGTTTCGTCCAGTTGTTTGTAGGGTAATTATTTATATTTCAGCTTTCTTTAAACAGACAATAATTAAATTATTTGAATATATTTTTTGGCATATTAAAAAAATATTTTTAAGTTAATCTAATTTAAAAAAATATTTTAAGTGAATAAAATTTAAAATACAAATTGTTTATACAGTAATATAACAATTCCTTTTGCATTTTGTACAAGTGTTCATATATGCCATAAATAAATGCTGTTACTGGAGTTCAAGTTTATTCTGGAACTTTTATTCCTAATAAATGCTGTAAATAATCAGTAAAACGTTAAACATGAACTTGTAAATCAGACCAATGATGACACAAACGAATTGAAATATTTAATTGAATCATAATAAAATTAACTTTCATTTCAATGGAATGTTGAAATCAACTTCAATGTTTTATAACCTGAACCATCAGTGACCCAAAGGTCATGGGTAATGTAGTATGTATTAAAACCAGAATATAGTAAGGATTCTTGAGCCAGTTGACAGTTTGAGTGGTGAAGTTAGCAGTAATGGTGCAACTGTGCAAACTTTTTGTTTTTGTTCTGGGAGAACCTTTGTGTAAGTTTGAGATCTCCACATTTCACACAAATTTGTGTCATCCTGTTTGAGTTGACTTACTGTATTCCTACAACTCTCTTAACCAAACTTAAGCAATTTGTAATACAATATGCCTTTCACACCCCACTAAATACACAACAATAGCTTATTTCAAAAAAGTCTGGGCTGGAGATGTTGAAGGCTGTTCTAATTCCAATCATGATTTTCAGATTACTGCAGTGAATCCAATTTCCATCTCCTGCTATGACAATAATCTACAAAAAGGGTTTTTCATTATCCAGTAAAAAGTGAAATGCAAGTTGTGAGGTGCTGTCCAGTGCTTCCCTCAGACAATTTATGTGGAAATTGCTGTTCAGTTTTTGAAGCTTCTCTATCCTCACATCAGGCTTCACACACACTGCCAGAAACTGTAAAATTCCACTCAGCATAGTTGCAGGTTGGCTTATGGGTGTTGGAGAAACACATAAAAGGTCTGATCAAAAAGTATCGGGACTGGTGCTATGAAAAGGAAACTACAATACATATAAATTCAGCATTTAATCTCCTTTGAGGTAGTCCTATTCTGAAGCCACACACTTTATCCAGAATCATATCAATTGGTGGGAAGCATTCATGGAAATCTTTTTTTGGGAGGATAGCGAGCAACTACCTTGTTGCATTCTCTTGGATTTCCTCAATGCCTTGAAATCTTGTTCCTTTGAAGTGGGATTTGATGAGAAAAATGTTGCAAAGGACATCTGGCAAATATGGTGGTTATCAGACCTGGAGAATGTTGTCCTTGGCCCAAAACTGTTGCACAAGCCATGGCCACTGATGGAACCTCTGTGGTGTGGGGAGACAACCACACTCTACACACTTTCCTTCCAAGCACTTCTATAAACAATGCAAGTGAGCAAGAATGTTATAACTTAGTGTGTATGCACAACATAGTTCAAAGTCAACAGTTACACTTTGCATAATTTAGCTCTGTTACCATAGCAACAGCCCCAATACTTTTTTATCAGACTGTATAATGCTTGAGTTGATATCAGCATCAGCTAGAAAGGGGAATTATAATTAGTTGCACTATCTCAGTGATATTATTTACCTTGATTATGAACATGTTAGTAAAATCAGCAGGAGTTGAGTGTTAAGGTCCAGTGATGAGAAATGGCATATAACAACTCCAATTCGTTCATATATGGATGACATGATAGTTACAACATCCACAGTCCTTGGATGTTGGTGGATATTGCAAGGGTTAGAAAAGATAATGACCTGGGTACAAATGAAGTTTAAACCGACAAAATCGAGGTCATTAGTATTGAAAAGAGGGATTCTGATAGAAAAGTTCCGTTTTAAAATTGCAAGAACTATGATCCTGTCACTTAAAGAAAAACCAGTGAAGTGTCCAGAAAAGACATTCAATGTTAATTTGAAAGACACCGATGCTACGCAGAAATGTTTTGCAGGCCTCGAAGCAATGTTGAGCAAAGTGGACAAGTCAGGGCTGCTAGGCCGTTTTAAATCTTGGATATACCAACATACATTCTGCCAAAGATTGTGTAGCTGCTGATGTTATATAAAGTGGCATTGACTACAGTTGAGAAAATGGAGAAGAAAGTGAGCAGATATTTGCAAAGATCACTCAGCTTACCGAGGAGTCTAAGCAGTGCAGTTCTGTACGGAGTTTCCAACGCATTATAACTTCCCTTTACAGGATTAGTGGAAGAGTTTAAAGTGGTGAAGATGTGGCGGACATGAGACAGAACCTGGGACGAGCACAACTGGTCGCGACTTGCCTTGTCCCCGCCAAAAAAGAGCCTGTATTTGCTTAGCATGTAAAGCTACTGCAGTTGAAATGAGGGAGAGAAAAAAAAGCACTTACCGCTCTGCCGTAATCCATCCTCGGTCAGATAACGTAAAAGAATGAGGGGGGACTGGCATCGCATTTTTATCCAATAAGGACGCAATGCATTATGGGACATGGACGCAATGAATTATGGGTATATGAACAACTATAAAAACAACTACTTTTTTCCGAGTCGGGGAGTTCTTCGAGGGACGTTCACGGTTGACGGCAAGAACGGGCAGTTAGTGTGATTTGGAAACAGAACTCAAGAAGTAACGACTCAAGGTTGAAATACCAGCTGGGAGAGCTTGAATTTACTTGCTGGTTACTGTTTTCTTCATTCGCCTCAGAAGACAAGGGAGGCAATCCAATATAGGAATTCAAAAGATCCTAAAGTTGCAGAAGCAGGAATAGAGGTACGAGTTGGGAGAAAGTGGAAGGCATCGCACAAGCTCTATACAGCAGAACAAATGTTGAGACAGAAAGCGCTAGTAGGAAAGGTAGCAGTGGGCAGATCAGGCCTAGGTTACTCTTCCAATCCACGAGTAAGGGAAAAAAAGAAAAGAACAGAAATATTGTCTTCAATATGAAGTGAGAGCGGGTGTAGAGAAAATTAGATCCAGTAAAATGGTGGCCTTAGGTCAACAGCGGTACTGGATGAAATGGGGAAACATGGAAAAAAAGAAGATTTCCTGGACAGATCTCTGGTACGCTAATCCCAGTAATACAAGCTTCCTTGTGCAGGCAGTGTATGATACACTATCCAGCCCAGCAATCTTCCACATGTGAGGAAAGAGTGAGTCTCTATGTTGCTCATTGTGCCAGAAGAAAGGATCCCTCCAACACATATTTAGCAGGTGCCCCAAATCACTTAATGAGGGGTGGTACCAATCTCGACATGATAGTTTTAGGAGTCCTTCCAACAATAATCTCAAGGAGTCTAAAACAAAACAGATATGAACCAAATAAAAAGATGATGAATTTTGTCAAAGCTGGGGAAAAGGTAGATGTCCCAGAAAAGTAAAACATCTCTCCTCAGTTCTGTCCCGGACTGGCCAATGAGAGTAGACATAGGCAGGCAGCTAAAATTCCCAGTGGAAATAATACAAACTAAGCTTTGTCCAGATATGGTTATTTATTCTGAAAAGACCAAGCAAATCATCATGTTAGAATTAACAGTACTTTGGGAAGAAAATATGGACGAAGCCCACGAAAGTAAGTTTGGGAAATATTTACTGATTGTAAAGGATTATAAAACACGTGGTTGGTGAGCCCAGTGGGAACCGATTGAAATCAGTTGCAAAAGAATTGCATGATGATCACTATGTAAGATGCTGCCAATATTAGGTGTAACAGGTTTAGAAAAAAACAAGGCTATTCACTCAATAATATTGGCAGCAGAAGAAGCCACCAGATGGTTATGGTTGAAAAGATCAAGGGATTGGCAGTCAATAAGGAGATAAAAGGAAATAGCGATTGATCAAATTTTTTTTTTTTATTGGAGGTGGGGATGGTCTTAGGTATGACATAAAACTACACCCGACAATGGAGTCTCAACTAGGGGACAGAATTAGGGTACCCCGAACCATTGTTACTTACGGGTGACCTCTGGCTAAGATCTAGCACCTGTTTGCTCCCTACCAGGGTTATGGCATATTATTTTTTATGTTTTGTATGTTGGTGTTTGAGTGTGGTAGCGTTGATGTGTGCATGTGCGTGTGTGTGCGTGTGTGTGTGAGAGAGAGAGACTCATACAGGGGGAGGATCAAGAGGGAAAAAAAAGGGAGAAATTTTTTTTTCTCCTTCGGGCAAATGATTATTATGAACGGAAATGGAATATAATTCTTGAGCACATTTTCATATGTCTACATGTATGTGTATATGTCTCAGTGAGGGAAACAAATTGTTACTTACCACTTCAAGCTGAGCACACCACCATGTTTCTGACAAGATAGAAATTGTGTGTACGTTTGCTTCCTGTTTTTATGGAAGAGCACACATTGCTAGTGAACCAGAAGTTATTGGAGTGGGCTATAAATGGCTAAGGGGAGTGTGTAGTTATAAAGATGGGAAAAACTGTAGCTAACAAAAGGTACACAAGTCGATACCCAATCAGTATCAGCTGGATCACTGTGGAGAGGGGGTATGATGTTGAAAGACCCAAAACCCCTAATGAACCTCAGCAAGAAACATCACTGATGACATGTACCAGAGCATCCAATAGATGTATTTTACGGAAAGAGTAAAGAGGGTTATCTGGCTACCCTAGCAGATGGGCACACTCAGAAACAAGCAGTCAGCCATTTTACTGGTACCAGTGGTTGGTGTCTTCATGACTGAAGTTTTTAGTGGATTGGTATTGTTCAAACTGTTCATCATGCCCAGAAGGTGTAACTAAAGTTTGCTTCTATGTGATGCATCCCTTCAGGACATAGGCAATTATGGCTCTCCACACCTTCCTATCTCTTGTGTTTCTTAGCAGTTTTTCTCCCTTTGATAAGATCTCCACCCCCTGTTCTGCCTTTCTATATCTCTCTTACTCTCAGTATGCTGCATGAGTTAAGTTTTTCAAGCCCTTTTTGCCCAAATAATTTCAGCTATCTCTTCCTGATTCTGAGTATAAGTGATCTTTCTGTTGCCATTTTCTTTAACACTTCCTTGTTGCTTACTTGTTCCATCCATGGAATTTTCAGTATCCTTCTGTAAAACCACACTTCTGTTGCCTCTAGTTTTCCCCTCATTCATGGGGACATCGTCCAGCATTCATGGGGACATCGTCCAGCATTCACTGCCATATAAAAGGATGGATATCACACAATCCAGCATGCATTTTTTTGTTTCTAGCAAAATTTTTCTATTTCTCAGCACCTTGCTTAGCTTTTAGAATGCTTTTTTTAACTATTTCAATGTTGGCATTTCAGTGTTGCATTTTCCATCCTCTGTTAAAGTGCTTCCCAGATATTTGAACTTCATCACCTGCTTCATGTTTATTTCACTAATTTTTAACTTTCATCTTGGGCTTTTTCTCTTGCTGATGACCATGCTTTCTGTTTTCTTGAAGTTGATGGTTAATTCTTTATTCTCACTTTCTTCTACTATTCTGTCTAGAAGGTCCTGTAGCTCCTTTCTGAATCAGCCATCAACACAGTGTCATCTTTGTATCTTGTACTATTAAGATTACACCTACCAATAATAAATCCTGGTTGGGCCTCCAGTTCCCTTAGGATAGTGTTGCTGTAGAGGTTGAATAAATGTGGAGGGAAGATGCATCCATGTCTCAAACACCTTTTGATTTTTGTGTAGCTACTCAATCTATTTTCTATCCATATGCACACGATTTGCACCCAGTATAAATAATACCTTTTCCAAATAGATTGAGTTTTCCTAGCAGTTCAAATAGATCCTTGTACCATAGTTGCAGTATAAACCACAGGTTGCTTATGTAGGTGTTTCAGAAGCCCAAATGACATTTGCAATAGGTATTAGCTAGCCATCTGAGTAGATGTCCAATTCTTATTCAATGACTTATTTTTAGATGAACACTTTGGATTTCGAAATTTTGCTTATGGATCTCCATCAGTTTTGAATTTATAGATTTCCTTCTCCTAGGCTGCTTGCCAACCACAGCTAGAGAACCTGTCCTGCTATTTAACCCATAACAACGAGGAGAAGAGATAATTCATACTTTTGCAAGAGTATTTATACATAAAAGTGTACATTGAGATAAACAACTGGCAGAGTCTGTTTTATGCTCAAACGAAATCGTCAGGCCTGATGAATGCATTTAAGCATGAAACAGACTGTCGCTGCTGGGTGTTGACTTCAATGTTCACTTTTATATTTACATACACTATCACTGATATCGAGCACTTTAATTCATAATATAGCATACCTTATAAATATATTTTCATCATATATATATATATATATATATATATATATATATATATATATATACACACACACAAACAAATCGTAAAAAAAAATGTTAAGCTTAAAATATGAAATAAACTGAGGGTAAAATACCGAAGTGAACAGAGCCTAAATATAAAAATATTATCGATGCCAAAAGTAACAAAAGAAAAAAAAAATCAACATTCATCAGGCAAAACTGCCTGAGGGAATATATATATAATTTACATTGAGCACTGTTTTGTAAAAATAAAAATAAAAAATATCAATAAGAACACCGGATTATATATCTTACTGTTCTTTCTTTATACATATATATATATATATATATATATATATATATATATATATATATACATACACATATAAACCTGATTACACCCTAATACAGTACGATGTTGTGGATTATTACCAGTCAATATCAAGAGATCTCTTCACAACTGCCCTGGAGTTTGCTACAGTATATTCTGACTTAACTAAGGAAGAAATGAACATAATTCTTAGTGTAAAAAAATATGTCCTCATCCATAATGGGGACCAATGGATTAAAAACACTAATGACAATTTTGAAATCAACATGGGATCTTCAGAAAAAATCCTAAACTAAAATTAGACAAAAATAATGAAAAATTATGTGATTGTAGAAACCCTGAAGACTGCCCGTTGGAAAATAAATGCCTCATAAAATCCCTAGTATACCAATGCACTATCTCATCCATTGAGAGTCCTAACACTGATAGGATATACATTGGGTCAACAAAGAATGAATTTAAAATTAGATGGAGACAACACAAAAGCTCCTTCAATAATATTAGAAGTAGAAATCAGACATCTCTATCCAAATATTTTTGGCATTTAAAAGAAATGAATAAAATACCAAAAGTAAAATGGAAAATAATAAATAGAACAAGAACTTGTAAAACCTGGGATGACCCATGCCCTTTATGCCGACATGAAAAACTACACATAATTAAATTTCTAAATAATGAAAATTTATTAAACCATAGACATGAGTTAACAGTTTTTGCTGACATCAACAAATTTTCGCATTAAATAATTAGCATAAAAAAAAAATTAAAAAAATCAAATTTCATAGTTTAATAAAGGGCTTAAAAGTTTAACCCAATAGAAAAAGCCTTTATAAAGTAGTCAAAAAACAAATTGTAGTTCAGTGCAATGCGTTTATATATGAATATAAATAAATAAATAGATAAAATAAAGTAAAACAAAATTCTCTATACACTTCATGACATACCATGGTGCCAAAAGCTGTAACTGACCAGACGATGTGTGTACATGAATGCCATCAGCCACTTTGAAATAGATACCCCACCCTACCTCGACATGACCTCTTTTTTGAAGGTGACTGATATGTGGATAAGAATTAACTGTTAGACCCTTTATCACAATGGCCGCCCCAGCCATTTCCATAGTAATTAATTTTGTGAACGAACATGCTTATAAAGATGCATAAATTTCAAGATTGTTTATTCCTAAATTTTCGCTTGAGAATGAATCAGGGCTTGATACTTTAATTCAATTTAATTTTAATAATTATATTGAGGGTTTTGGCTCTCATTTTTGAAACATGAGAACTCTTATGTAGCGAAGGAATCATATTTTTTAAAAACTAATTATAATATATATCTGTTTATCTTCTATTCTTAAGAAGTTAAATTAATAACAACCAGTCAAGATCAAGATTTCCTACTAAAGAAATATGTGCTTCCAAACAGGAATCAAACTATTATCGGATTTTGCCATCATGGAAACCACTTCTATCATGCTGTTACCATTTCAGCCATAAGAAACTTTCTCTAGTATTAAAATGAAGTGAGCAGATATGAGTTCAAAAAAGTCACAATAAGAGATGTGTATTTCCTTAAATAAATAATGCAGCTATGCTTTATCAAAATGATCTCTTGTGGCCAAATTAGTAATGACATGCTTTGGCTATAGGAGTACTTTCCCTGATGGAAAATGGGCTACAGATTCAGTTCCTGTCAAGAAACACAATTTTTCTTCACTAAGTCTTCTCAATTTAGGCCCAGTTGATATTAATTTCACTGTTTAAGAAAATAGAATAAAAAAAAAAAACAGGGACAGGAAGTCAAATACAAATAGGTAGCAGCACATTTAAACTACAGGAGTTTTTCACTGATGGTAAAAGTATAGGGGTTTAATTCCTGTCAGGATGCACAATTTCTCTTCTGTAATAGAATGTAGTATGCATACACACACACAAAATTATCTGTCTTAAAGGGAAGAAGTTTTATTAAAATAAACCTGAATATTAACCTTATGATACTAATTTGGGATTATATGAAAAAAAATGAATTTTTAATTTAAAATTAAAAGAGAAATAAAAAATGAATCCAAAAATAAATTTAAAATATATAAATAAAAGGATGTAAGGGATTAACGAAAAGAGAGTTAGGGAAATGTTCAAATAGAGGAAAGTTTAAAAATTATAATTAATATAGTATAAAAAGTTTTTTTGCGGGGGATACCATATGGAAATTAGATTAGTTTTTTGTTTTTCTCCTCAATATTTGAAGAGTTAGAGGGGAGTGATTTTGAGTAGCTATTAAAAGTAAATCTATGTTATGGAAATATGGTAGCAAATTGAGGTAAAATTATATTATGGAAATTTGAATTTGTTTTTATGTCAACATTTTAACACTAATTCATTCCTCTGATTCTGTGGGGACATGAGACAGAACCTGGGACCAACTAATACTTGCCTTGTCCCCGAAAAAAAGGGCCCATTTTGTTTTCTCATGTAATATTGAAATGAGGAGAAAAAAAAAGCACTTAGAGCTCTGCCGTAATCCATCCTTTGATAACATAAAAAGAATGAGGGGACTGGCATCGCATTTTTATCAATAAGGACGCAATGCATTATGGGACATGGACGCAATGAATTATGGGATCACAGGAAGATGCAAGGGATTATGGGTAACAACTATAAAAACAACTACTTTTTTCCAATTTGTTTCTTGAGGGACGTTCAACATTTTGTGATTTGGAGACAGAACTCAATCAAGTTTGAAATACCAGCTGAGTGATTCCTGGTTACTGTTTTCTTCATTCGCCTCAGATTCAAACTTGGCTTTGATTATTGTATTCTAATTTTTTCTTCTAAAAATAAATCATACCAATCTCTAAGACTATTAGGAGTTCATGCAGAACCTATAATTTTGCAAATTATCTATGGTTTCAAACCTTTTTTCTTCAATTCTCAAAATTTTTTTGAAAGATTTGTTTAATGTTTTAGTTTAGGGTTAGAAAATGAGTGCCTATAGGTATAAAATCTCTGTTTCCATCGGCCTATGGAAATTCCACTGTAAACATTATTATTTTCCATATTTTCTTTGCAGGAAATGGTCACTTGATATAGAAATCTGGTAGATTTGAATTTACTTTTTACTGGACAATTCTCTTTAGATCTACAACAACAGGAGGGTTCAATACCAGGTGGTTGTTGGTCCCATAGAAATTTCTTAAAATATGGTTATTGTGTAAGTTAATTTTATACATGTTGTTGGTACAAGAGTAGCTAATCTTAGTCATTTTCCTATTGAAGCTCTTGATCTTACTTAGAGGGTTATTTTTTGAAAGTGCTTATTTATAAACTTTAGAAAATACTGTCTGATGTTAATATTTGACAATTTGCAGAAGATGGGAGGTTGAAACATAATTTTTCTTTTTCTGTGTCTACATTTCACTTCATTTGTCTGTGTTAGTTATAGGGCTTAGATAAGATAATTATTTTTAAAACCACTTTTTTGGAGATCATTTTCATACAATTTTTTATTTTCATTAAAGATGTTTATGTTGGATGATAATCAACTAATCCTAGTGCTAATGGTGCTAGGGATCCGTTTCACAATGGCTTTGAGGTGGTTAGAATTAACATTAATATAGGTGGAGGCTTCATTGTTTTTATGGTTTAAATGTTTTATTATTGAGGTTAAGGATGACATCTAGATATTAACTATTTTAAGGTTAGAAGAAATCTCAATCCTAAACCCTAGTAATTTAAAGGCCCTAATGATTTTCTTTTGGATCTTCACAGTTAGTGGACCATTACTATTGGGGATGAAAATGAGTCCATCATCTCTGTATAGGCCTATCTGTTTGAGATCTACTATTTTATTAAGGGTATCTAACATATAAATATATACTAAATCAGCAACCTGAGCTGAATTGTATACACCCATAGGGAAATCAAAGTTGTCATTATGGCACTTAGTCCAGTTGGAATTGTTAATATAAGTAATTTCCTAGCTGTTTGGATGATATTAGTCTTCTCATCATTGATTTCCACATAGTTTCCTGCAAAGTTAATGCAATTTACCAAAAGTCCCTGAAGATAGAGGAATAGAAAGCTATGATATCAAATTTGATAAAAGATAGCTCTTTCCTTATTTTCAATATTGACAAACCATTTGTCCGACAAATCTATCCAGAGATTAGTACAAGGTGTAATTAGTAATTTATCAGTTATTTTTTTATTATATTTTTTTAGATTAGACCTAGTTCAGTTTTTGTTGGATTTATTAATCTAAACTGTATGTTATTAGGAATATATACTGAAACAAGACAAAATGGTTAAAGAATGGAATATTAGACAGAGAGAAAGAATCGAGATTTCTTTTAATTTTAAAAGTATATATATTTTTAAACAAAGATGGTTTGAAGAAGGTAACTTTGTTGTAAAGATATTACCACAGAGGCCATCTGGTAAAGCTGGGCTGACAATTGATTGATGATACTGCATTAAAGTGGAAGTTAAGAAAATAGCTCCTAGGAATCAGCTGGGAAAGGAAGCCAATTGAAGAGATCATATTTGGTAATTTTTAAAGACAAGATAGAGTTAAAAAAAAAAACTGATTCATTTCATCTATCAAAAAGTGGAAATTATAAACAAGTTGAGAAAATAGAATTTCTTTATGTAAGTACCCAACCCTTGGATCTTAAAGTGTGATAGCCCTAACAAGATAGGAGATAAGCTGACTAGAGAAAATAGCTGGTAAATTTCTGAATCTACAAACAAGAACAGGATGGGAAAAAATTGCTGACAAGAAATTAAAATGATAATTCTAATTAATGACCACGCAGTTTGAGAATCAGATTTGTCAAAAGGACTAGCGAGGTGACAGGCGTAAGTGAAATACCAAGGATGGAGGAACTACCTATGCTCATTGGGAGATGTTGGTACGAGACAAAAATAAGAGAAGGAAGGTGTTATCAGGGCAGATTGATATCTGTGACTGCTGCCCATAGGAAAAAGGGGTATCCCCAAATTTGGAAATATAATTAATTTTCCAAAACCAAAGGGCTCTTGTTGGAAGATAGGGGAAACACCAGATCTCCTAACCACATCGATCCCTATGCCAGTTTTGGGTGAAAGTTAATATAAGCAGAACACTGAAGTAACCAGGAGAGTTCCAGAGGTGCCATTTCCAGAGTGCAAACAACAAGAGATCACTACTCTGCCAAATCTCACATGACTTGCTGTCAAAGAGAGCCTCCGACTTAAGCCGAGTCCCAGACATAGCTAAATTGAGCAAAGTGTCACAATAGAATTCAAGTTGCAAGGGTTAATATTTCTTTACAAAGAACAACATAAAAGTAGATCCTGAAGAAATTCCTCTCTTTCCCTTATTTTGTCTGCAAGAACATTTTTATTTTTCCTTTTTGACATACATCGCCAGAATCAAACCTGCACTACAAATGCTGACAAGTCGATTTTTGCCAGTTCTTTGATCAATCAACATGTGATGCAAAGTGGGGCACAGATCAGAATGACCAACAGCAGCATTGACAAGGGACTGACTGTTAAGAAGTGTTTTATATATATATATATATATATATATATCTCCATCCACATACAAGTCTGTTTTACTGTATCGCAGCTCATCAGTGTGGCTAGACATCTGAGTGCTTCAAGCTGGAATTGAAACTGGACTGATTTGGCATCAGTCAGAGATATATATGTATACACACACACACATATATATATTATATGTATGTATGTGTGTGTGTGTGTGTGTGTGTGTGTGTAAAATAAAACTCTGAGAATTAACTCAGAACATAGGATGAATGAAGTTAGGAGAAAACCAGTTGAAAAACAACAATAGACTAGTTGCATAACATAAAAAACAGAAAATTGTAAATTTATACAAGTCAATACTAAAGATTTCTACCCTTTAATAACTAAACTTATGGTAAATAAAGCTATCTCCTTAGCTCAAGAACAAATAAAAATAAACACCAATGAAGTAAAAATCATGAAGCACTGCCAAAAATCAATTCAACAACAAAGATATGTGGCTAAAGAAAGACGAATGGTAGACTTATAAAAATGAGTAAAAGACAGATTTGGGTAAGAAAAATTGTCTAGCACAACACAATCGACCAACGTTCTTAGTAATAGACTTAGAAATTGATTCAATATCATCATTCAAATTCATATTAGTAGAAAAACATTAGATTGAGACAGTGCAAGGATTTACTTTCCTGGAGGTTAGCATCAGCCATGATGATAGAAGGCAAAAAGATTCTCTGAGACGATTACAATAAATTCTTGTGAAAATTAGGGGTCTCCACTTGTCTTCTCCATGGTTTTAAATTTAACATTTCAGTTTATCCTGCTTATTAAATCCATACCAGAAGAAGTGATGGCTTCATTATGTTGCTAAGGACATTAGTGTAGACAACAAACTAGGCCAAGATTTTAACCCTGCTTATCATTTCCACACCAATAGCCATTACACTACTCACTACTCATGACAGCCAAGGACACTGTTCAACTCCCCAAACATTTGAATCAATTCATATACATGTGTAGATATATATGTACCTTTATATGTGTGCATATATATGTACACTTATATGTTAGATATATGCAGTATATAATAATAATAATGGCTACTACTCGTTTTTTCTGAGTATACCCATCTGCTAGAGCAGGTAGTCACACCCTATTACAAAAATAGATCCTTCTGTTTATCTCACAAGATAAAAAGGTACAGCTCTCTTTGGTCAAACATTCAGTCCTTTGGTGGATGAAACTGGAATGACCTCTCCAGGACACATATAGAGGCGGTGCATTACCCAGACTACATGTACCCCCACACATACACACTTTCAGCCATACCAACAGGATCTAAAGGAATACAGAGCATTACATTTGGGGACAGCTTGACAGCAGGAGTTGCCAGAAAGTTGTCAACCTCCTTTGGGGCTTCATTCTGTGTTTTCTGTCAAGATTTACTTTTATAGCGTTTTCCATGTTTGAATATGACTGCAAGGCTGTGTACATTTAAAATCAGCTTTCCTGGGCCAACATCTATACAAAGCAGAAGGTTATGAGATGCCAGTTGCCTGCCTTCATCCATTCTCCAGCTTGGAGATGGACTTCAGTGTCAGAGGCTATTTAAGACACATGCCACAGAAGCATTTTTATAGACAGTGGCAGCTTTTCCCCACTATCACCCCTGACTATGGCAACCTTTGGAACATATATAATGTATATTATATACATTACGTGATTTAGCTAAAAAAAAAAAAAACATTTTTTTTTGTAAATATATTAAACTTTAGGTAAACAAAAAAAACTAGAAAGCAAGACAAATTATGAAAAATACATAAATAAACAAACACAAATATCAAAAAGTTTGTTAATTTGAAAAAGATAGATAAGATAGCAGAAGCAAAATAAAAATCAGGATTTAAGCTTAAACAGATTATGAAGTCATTATTTTACATATAATAAAATAACTTATACTACCTTTTTGACAGAACTAACACCTACAATATCAATTGATAAAAAATGAAGTCATTATTTTACATATAATAAAATAATTTATACTACCTTTTTGACAGAACTAACACCTACAATATCAATTGATAAAAAATGAAGTCATTATTTTACATATAATAAAATAATTTATACTACCTTTTTGACAGAACTAACACCTACAATATCAATTGATAAAAAATGAAAGAGAGGAGCAGAAAATGCAAAGTTGATAAATATAACTTTAGGTAAACAAAAACAGAAAGTAAAAATAAGCAAATCTTCAGGTTAGTTGGACAAAAACAAAAAAATACTAACAAAGAAAAACCAGGTAGCTGTGGCAAAAGTTATAAGAATTAAGAAACAATACATAACTTAAAATAAATATAACAACCATAATATATATATATATATATATATTAAATAAAATGAAAAATTGCAAATTATATTAAATTATTATATTACTTTTAAGCACATTATTTACATTATTCGGACTATTGTCCTCATCTTTGTTGCCATATTTATCACAACGTTTCAGCCGTTGTACGCTCCGACCTTCTTCAGGTGGTTGGAATGTCGAACTGAACCCTTTTAAGCAATATTGATTTTTTTTTAGTTAAACTTAAAATTTGTTCATTTTTTGGAGATTCGACAAAATGCGTCATCTTTAGTCGAGTTCACTATACCCAAATTCCTATTACAGGTGCCTCTACAATCCATAGAATCTGCCTGTGGATTATTTCTCAACTATGCTGAGAGGGTATGAGTTACAGTTTCTGAGAGAAAGTGCATAATCTGGACATAATCAATTTTTTGAACAAGGCCACTATACTCAAACCCTCAGTCACGATGACACATGCTATCGACATTTCTGAACAGTTTGTTTACTCGGTTTCACTCACAAGGTTTGGGTTAACCCATAATGGGGTTTTCAGACACTTTTCAGAAGTAGCGCAGGCTGGAATCACCTGTCCAGGCAATTTGTATCAAGGAGTTACCACACTGACAAATCAAACCTGGTCTTCATTATCAGAAATCGACCATTCTAACCACTCAGCCATGTGCCCATATCTATATTACATATCTATATGTTAGTAAGTATAATTACCTGAAATTTCAAAAATATAGTTATAATGTGAAATTGAACTCATCTCTAGAGCTATTCTTTTTGAGCATTTGAATTTTACCAATGTCTGAGTAGTTTCTGTTATAAAAGAATTTAACTGCCCTAAGTTTCCATTTTAACATAAAAGTGAAAATTCTTAAATGTTACCTATCTCAATGGCTTTCTTTTAACAATACTAAGCTCCTTTCCCTCATAGTCTATCACTCAGTATATAGAAAAGAAGCTTCCTTCCACAACTCCCTACCCTTGATTTTAGCTGCCACCATGAAGCAAAGCAGGAATGAAGAGAATGTAAAATGGCTGACAAAATTCTGCATAACGATAAAAGCAGGATTTCTTATTTTCAGCTTTTTCTGCCTCAAAGAAGAAATATTCTTAAAGTATATATTTTGGCAATTCTTTTTATGCTTTCCAGACTTAGCATACTAGTCTAACAAAATTCCACTCCTTGGTGACCTGAGCTTAGAGTGGCACAAGGCTAGAAATATAGAGGTAGAAAATGAAGATCAAAGTCACTAAACTAATTTACTAATCATCATGCAATATAAAACATATCCCCATATAAAGATAATCTATAATATAAAAAAAAATAACTGATTCTCTGTGTGTGACTTTACATGCACATATATAATATATATCTGTTGTGAGTAACATGTGTGCTTGTGTCATTTCATGTACACACACACATGTGCACACTAATGAGGATGCTATGCAAGAAAGTATATTTCTAGTTTGCATTTCTCATTATAAACATTAGTATATCTATGATATAGTAATACCTAAATACATGGATGGAACAGAATAATTAAAAGAAACAAATGACAAACATGCATTGTTCTCAAAGAAATTTTTTATACCAATATATACATACTTATTACAAATTTGTCCCACACAGAGAAATTATAACATGTATACAACAAGCAGTGTGAAATGGAGCAAAAAGAGAGAGGGGCTTACTTGTAATATTTAAAGAGAGAATATAAGATTTTAAAGTGAATGATAATCTATATAATAAAAGAGATGATTCTCTGTCTGTCACACACTGTGTGTGATACTGTATACACATATATAATGTATATGTGTATGTCCGTGTTGTGCAGGAGTGACCTACTTTTAGTTGTGCTATTTAATGTATAAAGTATCAATGTCATACATATATTTCAATAAAAATATTAAAAATTAAAAGATGGTTAGCATTAAATATTGCTGCCACATCTGGTTTGATGCTTCTATGTATTTAAAGATTCTTGATAAATCCAAAGAAGAATCTGCAATGTTATCAGTCCTAACCTGGCATTTTGACTACTTGTCACTTTCCCGCCACCATAACATAACTTCCCTGTACCTTTTCTATAAACATCTTTATAGTAATTGTTCTGATGAGCTTTCATCTTTAGTACCTTGGCTTTATAAATTTAAGCATATGACTAGATTGGCAGATAGGTCTCATCATTTTACAGTGAAATTACTAGATGCAACTATAAGTTCTATGCCAACAGTGTCTTCCCCTTTGTGGAACTCTCTCCTGGCTTCTTGCTTTCCTATTAGCTGTGACCTTCAAAAATTTAAAAGCAACGTTAATTGTTTTCTGTCTTATTTCCTGTTCTTTTATTGTTCTCTCTTCTTAATGTTTTCCTTTTTTCCATATTTTTTCATACTAATTAACTGTTTGCATTTTAGTTGCTTTGCTTAGGGTAAGATGATTAAAAAACAAAATAATAAAGGGAATCTGTGGAAAACTATAATCACCTACACCCTGAAAGGACATGGTATTTAACCCCAGAACACTAACCATGGGTATATAGTACCCAGTGCAAATTTTCCTATTTTTAATTACAATTTTCAGTACTTGATTTTCTTACCTAAATAATGTGTTTTTCAGTTCCTAATAATGTTAACTCAAAGTACAAAGTTTGAAGTGCCTGCATGTAAAATATTTCAAATAAAGATTTATATTTAATATTTTTTGTTTGATAGTTTCAAAATTGGGTATGATATACCCATGGTTAGTAGTGGTGTAACTTTAATTGATGCTTAGTGTTCTAGAGTTAAAAAAAAATAATGATTATGTTCTTTATAAATAAACTGATCTTTAGTCAAATTTGAATGGGTTTTTATTTCTTTGCCAAAACAAAAAAAAAAGGTATGATTTAAAGTAAATTTTTATGAAACTTCCATCCTACCATATATAACTTGAACTCTTTTCCCCAAGAATAAGTTTTGATTCTAATTTCTGTTTTGTAGTCGACTTACACAACTGAAGACGTAAATGTGAGATAACAGTCTACGAATGCAAAGTCTAAAGTAAGAATTTCTATTTTAAGAATACATTACATACTTATCACTATGCAAGGGAGCATCTTGGTTGAAAAAAAAAAAAAAATAAGTGGGAGAATCTTCCTAAATCTTTGATACTTCATGACTAACTCCAAGCAAAAGTCAAACATTTGTAAGGTTCAGAGGTCAATATTGTAACATGCCAGTTTTCTAACTAAATGAGGGAAATGTCCAGTTTGAAAATAAACTTTCAAAATTCTTCCTTTTTTTATGCTGGCCTTGAACACCAAACTAGTGCTAGGGAACAACCATCTTGGCTACCAAGCATTAATTAATATTCATGATTTAGTTTAGAATGTACGCATAGAATAACAGTTATTTATGTGAAAAGTGGAATCAAAATGCTGAGTTCAAATTCCAGATGAACTCAACTCATTCCCTTTTATACAAATATGAATCCATATTTTTGCTCTTCAGCTATGGCTATGGCTTCAATAGCACAGCAGACTGGGTTCTCTAGCCTTAGCTGACAACCAGTCTAGGAGAAAGATAACTCAAAATTGAAAAAAAAAAGGATGTGGGGTCTGGCAATTAACTCCACCCCATAAAAACCTACTTGCTATGAAAACCAAAGCAGTAACACCTAGTGTGGTGAGGCTGTGGCTCTATTCACTACTAGGGGATCTAATGGTACTAAGGAGGAAGAGCTTAGTATATTCACAGTCAAGCAGAAAGAAATGTGGCATAGAAAGATTGTGTTGCACCAATTTTTCAAATGAAGATGGTTTACCTTCTAATACCCCTAAATAATACCACTTAAACAGGAGGTTGGGGTGTTCATTAGGGGTCCTGGGCAGTGCTTTGTGACCTTTTTATCTTATCAACATCTGCAATTTTTTCTATGTATATTTATATATATTACAAGTTAAACTAAGCATAACTGACTAGGGATGAAAATTTTTTATGGATTTTGATGTTATTCTCAAGTTTGTTTTGTTTATGCTAAGTCTTGAAAAAACAGTATATAAAATTCCCTATTCTTTATTCCAAAATGTTGTATGCGTTAAATTCTTCAACATTTTAACAAGAAAAATCTTTATGGGCTGAATAGCAGGAAAGATTGGGTTTTATAGCCTTGGTTGGCAACCAGTCTAACACAGAAAGACTTGGCAACTGACTGCAGGAAAATCTTCAAACGCTCTCTTCCAACATACCTTGAGCCAGCATGGAAGAGGAGGCTCATAAAATTAACATGAGAATAATATCTCATGCTGATGTGCACTCTGATACAAGTAGAGTAAGCATTTATATATATATATATATATATATATATATATATATATATATATTATTTACTACGCACACACATATATTTATTTAGGCAGCTTATTTTCATTCAAGTATGTCTAATTAAATAATTTAGATGTATTATGTCTATTTTAGTTTTAATCCTTTCAAGTCCACAAATTAATTCTTAAATGTTTGTAGCAGCAAAGTGTTATAGAAAAAAATACTAAATTAAATTTTATAAAAAAATTACATAAGTTACCTCCCTTGCATAAAAGTAAAAAATATTTTTTGAATTTACAGTGTTAACGTGTAACACATCCATAGATATACAACCCCTAAAGATTGTCTCAGATGAGATTGAAAGTACTTGGGAAAATAAAAATTATTTGAAAGAACATCTTGGAATTTTTCTTAATCAATTTTTTAGTCATCAAGAAATTAATTTGTGGACTTGAAAGGATTGAAACTAAAATAAGTAGACATAATATATCTATTATGCATACATAAAGAGAGTTGCTCAGTTCTTTGAGAACATGTCTTTTAATGGCTCAAACCTTTTTCTAACTTGTTCTAATGATCGTTTCTTTTTAGATAAATGATGACAAGCATCAAGCTAACTCAACAAATGAATAGGCACTTTGCAATCGTTGCCTTAAAGGCAGAACATAGTGATTTAATGATTGATTTAGAAAGCTGCATGGGTGTTTGTTGGTAGAGCTGTAAGCCACTGACAGAGATTCTACAGCAGTAGCTAAATGTAAAATACCTTCTAAGTTCATATTTGTTTTGTTAAAATACTTTTGACCATCTCAGTTATTATCAAGAACTGTATAACTGTATAATAGTAGCTTCCAGAATTTGGAGTCTTTCTTTGCAGTGGGTGATGTATAGTATTTTGGTACCAATCTACCAATATTTGTCTCATGTTGATAGTTCTATTTTGATTGTTTGTGATGTTCTGGTTATGTGTATGAATTACACATTGAGGTTGAGAACATCCCTCCCTTTTGATAATTTTGCAATTTTTTACAAATTTTTGAATAAAAAGATTTTTTTTCAAATTCATTTCTTTATAAAAATGTAAATAATAAATATTGCATTCTACTTGGTTTGCATATTTTTATTGAGGAAGTCAAAAGTGTATACAGTAATCATGATCTCTAGTGAATAACTGTCCTTTTGACACACTATATATTTTGTGGGCAAAAAAAAAAAAATGGATAGAATTTAGGTTGTTCAAATTAGTTCAGGTATTTTTGTTATAATTTTTTTAACATTATTGTTTACCCAATACAAGGTTTAAGAGCCACTCAAGGTAGAGGATTACTGAATGAAATTGTTTTATGGATGTAAAAAGGGGAGGTATAAAGTATAAAGATATGTAGGATAGATATTTTTGAATTATAAAGATATGTAGGATAGATATTTTTGAATAAAAAGATTTCTTTCCAAATTTATTTCTTCATAAAATGCTATAAAAGGTAAATAATAAATATCGCATTGTACTTGGTTCACATATTTTATAATCTTGTAAATAAATATTGTTGAGGGAATCAAAATGTATACAGGAATAGTGATATCAAGGGAATAACTGTCCTTTTGAAACATCATTTTTTTTGCAAGCATGAAGGTTAAATGTTGTCAATTTCATAAATTTCAACCGACTACAGCACCGGTTACTTGGTCAATGAGTTCCAAATGTTTCCTTATAAGGAAACAACTAGTATTACCATTACTATAATTGCTTATTGAACACAAATCTAGCACAATAATAGTCCAGATAATCTTAAATTATGTCTTGTTATACTTAGGATTTCTTTTAGCTCATTCTTTTTTACTGTAATTTTTTGCATTGTACATGTGTTTTTTTTCCATTTTGTAAACTCTTTTACTCCAGGATTACTGTGCCTAGTAAACGGTATCTAAGCCAAAATACAAAAAGAAAAAAAAAACAATGTTTCTAAGAAAGATGTTTTTTTTTGTTTTGTTTTTTTTCAGCTATACTACATAAAGATTTCTTAGGCCACAGCTGCCACTTGATTTAGACAGAATATAAAATTCAATCTGTCCTTCCATTTCTTGCTCTTACCATTCTTCTCCAAACACTTTAAACAATCAAGCATCAGATAAGTAAAAATGGTAACAAAGTTAATGATGTGGAATGAAATTATCAGATTCCTACCAAGTCTTACTAATGGAGACCCAATACTTTCTATTGCTGTCCATCTGGTGCTGCCCAATCCTCACTGTCCAGCCTTGATAGAGTTCAAAACCATTTGCATGGCCTTGTGGGTGATGAATTATTCTCCACCCTGCAACCTTAATTTGACAGACAAAATATTGCTAGCCTCTCACAACTCTATTGCTATTACAATGGCATGATGAGAGTTTATTTTTTTTTTACAAACTGTTGTCATTGGAGGTCATCAGAAAACTAAAAATTACAATAACAAAATCCCACTTGGTGATGTATGTCACGTGAATGTAGGTGATCAATTTTTACTCTTTCTTAGGAGGTCATTCTATTTGTTGTCAAGTGACCCCAAATTCCTTTCCTGCCTTCTCTTGGCTGAAGCACAACTCGGTCTAGATAGGTGAAAAAACAAAAAAAGGGGAGGAGGAGAAGAAGAAACACAAAGACAGCGTGTCTCTTATTAGATTTATTGTACACCTGATTTAACAGCTAACATTGAGAGCCATGTCACATTAGATGTGGACAGTAGAACAAGAGAAATCTATCCCATAGATCAAATAAAAGGTTCAGTTCAAATCTCTCTAAAAGTTACCTGGATCAACAAGCACCTGATGAAGATTAAATGGTGCAACAGCCAAAATGTTGTGATAATATCAACAAAGATAAGGACAATAGTCTGAATGTAAATACCTTCCTGATGGCATCAGCTCTCAACTTGGTATCTATGCTGGTGACAAAACTGCTTAATCCTGTTTCAGTTTGATAAGGTCAAAATGGCAGCCAATGTCCAAAATGGCCTTCAGTCTGTTGTTAACTGGGGTAAAAGATGGCTTGTTAATTTTAATACCTCCAAAACTAAACTTCTCTATGAATCATCTGAGAGCTCCTTCTCTGCCTTTTATCAGCATGGCTGGAAAATGACTTGTTGCATCGTCTCATGCTAATTTTCTCATCTGATATAAAGTGAAAAAACTATATTGAACTCATTGCTAGGTCAGCTGCTAAGAGAGTTGGTTCACTGTGTCATGCGAGACATTTTTTCTCTCCAGAATCTATCTTACATATCTATAAGGCTACCACTTGTTTATAATTAGAACATTGCTGCCACATATGGTCTGGTTTCCTCACTATTTATCTAGAGCTCCATGACAGAATCCAAGGAAGAATTAGAAATATTACTAGTCCTGATCTGGTGTCTCGACTTCAGTCACTTTCCACCTACCATATGGTTGCCGCTCTATGTTTTTTTTTTATAAATATTTGCATGGTAATTGTGTGAATTTGTTATGGTACCTAGACTTTTTGAATTTAAGTTCAGTACTAGACTGGCAATGAGATATCATCAATTTACAGTTAAGTTGGTTAGATGTAATCATAAGTTCATTACAAAAATTTAAATTAAAATTTAACATCACATTTACATGGCATCAAGTGCATAAAAAAAAAAAAATAATTGACACAAAGACACAAATTCATAACAGGACTTTAATTCTTGACAATAGCTAAAAACAGAAAAAAGCTCAAATTACTTAAACAGATGTGACTTGCAGACTGTTATTTCAGTGTTTCAATTTTAATTTTAAAATACAGAAATTAATCTCGTAATAAAAGGAAAATATTTTAAAATATGATGATCATAATTTGTTGATTTCATTTAATAATATATATATATATTTAAGTAACAAAAATCTTGGTAATCCATATGGATAATCCCAAGGAGGATGAAATCCTGAGAGCTCAGTGTTGAGTCAAAGTGAATAATTTAATTTAATGAAAAACAGACCTCTTTAAGGCTCCATTTGTAATAATTTATTTCACCAGAGAATTTTATTTTACTCTGGATTTTCAAACTTCACTTTCAAAAGGTGAAACGAAAAATGAATTTAAAATTTACACTTTTGACAGGCAGTATTAAGCTTATATAAGTTGACATAGAAGGTGGTAAGAAATAGTCTGAGAGACATGGTCGAGTTTGGAGAGGGAAGAGAGTGTTTTAAAATATATTTTTATATTTCTTTTTATTATAATACTTAATATTAAGGAAGGAGGGGGTAAGAATCAGACATCGATCAACTCAACATAAATGATATGGGAAAAGGAAAAAAGAGAAAAAAGGAGAAAAAGAAAAAAGGTGGGGGGAAGTAAAGAGATAAGAGATGTACGTAGGGTTTTTGGAGGAAGGATAGGGGTGGTATAGCTTTAGCAATTTAGATAAAAACAGATTTTAACGTTTGATAGTAATTTAAATGTTTAAAAACTCCACAAAGAAATTAAATTTAATGCTTGTTAGCAATTTAAATATTCAACTTCTCCACAAATAAATTAGGGACTTAATATAAGCTGAATACTACATTAATAAACAACAATAATAAAAAAAAATAAAAATAAAAATTTACTAATAGTAATATTTTAATATTGTGAATTACTGTTAAGGTAAAATCTTTATCAGTCAGAGTCTAATTCATGAATTTAATTTGTAGCTACTTTTAGATGGGTAATATTTCTTAATTAAAGTTTAGGTTTCAAATCGAGATGGAGTAAGATTTGAAGGTAACAGTAAAAAAATTTTACTGTTTTTTTCATATACACACCACATACATATTTATGTAAAAATACATATACATACATTCATATACATGTACAATTACATATATGACTACATATACATGTATTGATATACATCAGTATATATGCATATACATATACTAATACTTACATATACATTTACATATCTCCACACACATCCATCTTTATACATATTTAAATTTTTTCTTAAATTTTACAGTTAATGTAAGATGGTGAATCAAGTGTTTAAATGTCAAAAAATATTTTTAATTTTAATATTTTTAACATCACGAATAATGGTTAAGGAGTAGCTTTTTTTAATTTAAATCAAAGTAATCAATTTAAATTGAGATTATTTCCAGATGAGTAAGATCTTTCAAGTCTAATTAGAAAATTATTTAAAGAGAAAGTAAGATTAAAAGGTAATAAAAAAATTTTCTGTCCTTCCATTAGAACTCTATATACATAAACATACACCCATGTATAC
The DNA here is from genome assembly GCA_903632075.3 of Acanthosepion pharaonis. Classification (NCBI taxonomy): domain Eukaryota; kingdom Metazoa; phylum Mollusca; class Cephalopoda; order Sepiida; family Sepiidae; genus Acanthosepion; species Acanthosepion pharaonis. The sequence continues at coordinate 1,818,927 of CAHIKZ030004736.1, read as the reverse complement.
ATATATATGCATACAACTATATCCTACACATATATTCATACATATCCCATATATAAATTTGTAAATATATATATATATATATATATATATATACACACACATATACAAATATATATGCAACCCCATATACATGAATCAATATATACACATATACCTATCTAAATTTATGAATACACATATTTACACACACGCCCACATTATATATATATATATATATATATATATATATATACACACACACACATATACACATGTGTATACATATACACATAAATTCACATATCCATATGCAAGTCCATATACACATTTATATACATACAATTATGTACCCGCACTCATGTGTGCATACAATCATCCTCATATCTAAATATAAGCCAATATTTATCATCGTATATAGTTTCTTTTTTTTTTTTTTTATATGTAGTGAGTTAAATTGAGATGATTTCTATGTCTGTATTAAAAGATCATCTCATTATGTTGGTTTATTAATTTATCAGGCTCTTTATGCTTTATCATTAGGATCTATATGGGGGAAAAGATATATGACATTAGGATCTATATGAGGGAAAGATACAAGACAAAGTGGAAAAACTTTTCATGTGAGATGTTTTGTTATTTAGGAATTTATCCGATGAAATGTGTCACACAAATCTTTTTCCATTTTGTCATACAGCTTTCTCCAAATATAATTTAATAAAATAATATGAAACTGAGCAGGGAAAAAGTAACATTACATATAAAGAGGCAATATTTGATAAAAAAAATGAACAGAACATTTCAATCAGAAATTTTTTGTTAATTGCTTACAAAAATTGAAAGTACTCAGACATCAGAAGCCAGAAAATGGTCCTAAATATAGGTTCAATAATTTGTTTTTTATGGTTTATCAACCCTCTGTGGGTGATTTTAAAGCCCAAACATTTTGTATTGTAAAAGTGATTTCTTCTTTTTTTTTTTTCCTTTTTTTTTATTTTTGCAAGTGAATAGTAAATTATCAACTTTTGGGAGATAACAATTAATTTTCCAGATACAAGTCCTACTATTCACCCATAGCTAGGACGAGAAAAGATTCAAAATATAAGAAAAAATCCTGAGCAAACATGCAAACCAATTACGATCCTCTTACCTTTCAGAGACCAAATCAAACTTCACCTTACCACTAGATACCCTATTGGACAATTTCGAACTGCCTCCACAATGTTCCCAAGATATACTAAAAGATAATCCTAGGACTCCACCTCAAATTGTATAGACTTGGGAAATTGTATAAACTTCAAAAGAAAACCTATTAACTGCAAATAAATTCCCAAAACAATATCATATAAAATATATAAAATTATATAATAATTATATATGTTTGGGGATATATATATATATTATATATATATATATATATATATATATATATATATATATATATATATATA
>CAHIKZ030004736.1:1680000-1812500 GCA_903632075.3 Acanthosepion pharaonis | reverse complement strand
AATGCCTTTATTAGAGGAATTAGTTGAAAGTCTATAACTAATGTTTTTTGGAATATGCCTTATGATATGAGCTGGGTGATTGGATTTTACATTTAAATATTGGGGGTCCTGGTTCTCTTTTTTATACAGGGATATAGTACCATTTTGTAAGTTCAACGTAATGTCTAAATAGTTAGTAATTTTCAGATTGGTTTCAATTTCAAAATTAAATCTGAATTTTCTAAAAAACCAGTGTAGTTTTTTACGGATAGTGTCACATTTTTGGGGGTTACTCTTATCCACTATAATTAAACCATCGTCGCAGTACAACCCATGGTTATTAAAATCTATATAGTCGTTAAGCCTATGGGGCAGCAGGCACCCTACTAACTCGCACACCTCTGCTCCATTATATGCTCCCATAGGGTTGTCAAAATAGTTAACGTTATCTTTTTTTATCCATATTGCATTATTATGGAATAGTAATGTTTTTCTGCAATGTCTAATCAGGTTTATTTTATCGTCCGAAATTTGGATATATTCTTTAGCTAAACAGAGGGCTTCATTAAGGGTTTTCTCTGAGATAGACGGGTAATATTCCTTAATATCATACCTAATGAATGAGCACTTCTCATTTTTGTTATAATTTTCAAACCACTTAATACAATCCTCAGTCGATTGCCATTGATTAATATTAAGGAAAGTCCTCAGGGATTTACATATATCCTGCAGAATTATCTTACTTATCCTACCTAATTCTGTTTTGGTAGGGTTTATGAGTCTAAATTCAGGGTTATTAATGAAATTACTTTTATGATCTTTTGTGGTGATAAAGCAAGTATTCAAGTTTATTTTCTCAACCCAATTACCTAATTCAAATCTTTTAATTAAGATACTAGGCCCTTTGTTAATTTTAGTCTCTATGTCATCTGGGGCTTTTTTATAATGTTTTATTACTTCTTTATGTAGTATTTTTTTGTATTTATTGGGGCTCATCTTATATAGGAATTTAGATTTATCAGCTTTTAATATCCCCTCCCCTTTTAGTTGTTGAATAAATCTTTAACCCCCCCCCCCCAGTGTTCTTGTGTTTTTCTTTATCTTTGGTCACATGGTATAATTTTGACTATCGACTATAAATATGCATTTCTCTTTTGCCTCTTTAGCCAGCTTTCCCTGACGATACGCTTAGGTGAAACCTGGGTAGGTTTGTCTGGCTCACTAGGTTTATATATATATATATATATATATATATATATATATATCCACAGTCTGTGTATATTTGTAATACTTTCCAATATTTATGTGAAAAAAAAATATCGTAATGACAGGCAATTCAACCAACTGTATGCTACAAACTGTTTTAGTCACATAGTAATTATAGAATTTTTTGTTCCTTCTTTTTTTTAAACTTGACAAATATTATGCCATAATTTATTTATATCTTAAATTATTTTTATATTATGAAGAATAGCATTATACTTGTAAAATCTTAAATATTATCCTTGTTTTTTGATGGCACAGGTAAATTAGTTCACTAAGAGCCAGTTTATATATCTGCACTGGGATGAGTGACATATGCTGCCAAAAACTCATGAAAGGAACTCTTGAAAAACCAGTTCTTAGTTTTGGAGAACAACCAATTTTATAAGGAATTTTGTTCCATATTCTACAAAATTGTTTTCATTTTTTCATTAGAACAACTTTGGTTTTGAGAATATGCTCTGAAGTCTGAAATAGAAGGGTAGGTTATAATAAAAGGGTAGGACAGAAAAAAGATGAAAAGGAGGTTGTAATAAAAGTACTGGTTGGAAAAAATGGGAAATAAAATAAAATGGTTGTGAGCAAAAGGAACAGCCCAATATACAACATACAAATTAGAAATAGCAAAATCAAACAAGTATAAAAATTTAAATATCTGTGATGTGTTTTAACAGAGAATGGAAAATGCAACACTGAAATTCAAAGGCACATTAGGATAGTGAAAGATGCCTTCCAAAAGCTAAGCAGAGTATTAAGAAACAGAAAAATTTTGTTAGAAACAAAGAAAACACTACTGGACTGTTACATAATATAAGTTCTCCTATCAGACAGTGAATTCTAAATAACCTTCTCACAGATGAAAAGAGACTTGAAGCAACAGAAATGTGATTCTACAGAAGGATGCTGAGAATATCATGGACCAAACCTATGAGCAACAAAAATGTTTTAGAGAAAACAGACATTTATGCTTAACATCAGGAAGAGCCAGTTGAAAGAGCCAGATAATGAAGAAAGAGAGCTTGGAAAATTTGATACTCACAGGACAGATTAAAGGCAAGAGGGACAGAGGAAAACAACACATAACCTACTTAGTGAGCATGAGTAAATGGATGGTGAATCAAGATTTAGGAGAGAAAAAAATGGCAAAATTTATTAGGAGCTACAAAGGACAGAAAATTGTGGAGAGCCATGATTGTCAATGTCCTGAAGAAGGTTGAAAAAAAAAAAAAAAAATCAAAATTTAAATAGCCAGACAGACCTGTCAATTCAAGACAAGATTAGCAGTGGTTGAAATGGTTCAACCCCATTCCTTCAAGATTTTTTTTTTTAATCATTTCACCCCCAAACAAGGTGAAAAAGCCACTAAAACACAAAGGATTACTGAGAAGCAAATGAAACTGTTATAAAATAAAATAAGACATATCTCGGCTGATTTGCAGGCAAATAAACTAACATACTCAAGAGCGAGAGTCGGATGTAAACGGGACAAGGCCCTGTCACAAAATGACCATTATCGTTGTTTACGCATAGGCCTGATGCACAATTTCCGGTCGAAAAATAAAATAATATTTTAAAGTGTTTCTATTTTTCGACCAATAAAAATGCTTCCCTCCTAATTATACTCACATCCTTTTACGAGCCTGTTAAGCCATAAAAAACGCCATAAAAGGGGTCACACGTGGAAGTACTAGCAGTCAACAGGAGGCCAGGGAAGTGATCTGTCACGGTCAGTCTGGGCAGTCAGCAGTACTATGAGAGATCAACCCAGATTGGAAGCCGGCTTATGAACTATACCACAAGGTAGCTGCCCCAAACCCACATGTTCCTATTGAAATAAATCATGTAAATCTATTTCTGCTGTTGTCGTATTTCTTTCTTGCAACCATATGCTTGTCTATAACAAAACCAAGAAACATTATTGAGGAGAAAAGACAATAAAAGAACAAGATTCAAGGAGAATGAAGATGATTGATGTTCCATTTAAATTTTTGAAGTTCATAGTTGATAGAAAAGCAAGACACTGGAAGAGAGTTCCACAAGCAAAACATGCAAGAGAAGAAACTATAAGAATAAAATTTCCTAAATATTCCTTATTAATTTCTTGGTTTCAAAAAAAGAGTGCTGAGAACTTTTGCATGCATCTGATTCAAAAAAGAAAAAATGTGGAATAGTGGTTCTGTTCATAATTTTTATTTAAACCCCTGGGGAAAGAATGACTACCTCTTCTCCCTAATACCCTGACCCATGTCAAACAGCTTTATCATGATATTGTCTGCTAAAGTAGTACAGGAAAGATATTGAGGGTGGTGCTGAATAAGATTCCCTCATTTTAATCATTAATCCCTGAAAACAGACAAAAGAGAACAAGAGGGATATTGAACAAATTTTACTTATTATAATTGATTTCCCATCAAAAATCTGAAATTTAGAATGAGGGTGATGCTGAGTAAGTTTCCCTCACTATAGTCCAATATAGATAATAGACTTAAGCCTACAAAAAATATAATTAAATTTTGAAAAAGAAAAAGGAGTGAAGGTGATGCTGAGAAAGTCACATTAAAATCTAATTCCTATACAAGTGATAAAATATAAGCCTTGAAAACAACAATGAGGGCGATGCTGAGTAAGTTTCACCTCACTATAGTCTAATATATATACCAGACTTAATCTTAAAAGAAAAGTTGAGATTTGGGGGGAGAGCAAAGGTGATGCTGAGTAAGTCACATTAAAACTCAATTCCTATACAAGTCATAAAATATAGGACTTGGAAGAAAACAATGAGGACAATGCTGAGTAAGTTTCTTGCATTACAATCCAATAAAGTCTTGATGACGCATACACCACACTGCAAATAAGAGTAATGATTTCAACTGATAACATTTTTGACCAAAAACACCATTTCTACATTCCACTCATGTCTGCTTTGCTCATTGAGAAAAATGATTTATAACAAATTGAGTTTTTTTATCCTTGAAAGACTTCCAAAAAGAAAAGTGATCTATAATCTACTTTAGGCTTTCTATATTTAAAAAACAGTGCAAGTTAATTAATATATAACATCAAGTTCCCAAAGTTACACACTAGAAGACAAATATCGGCTGATAGCAGTTTAAGAAAAGAAAAATCATATTTTATTGGTTGCTAATGTTAATAATGGCACAAGATAAAGCTTTGGTTGGAATACATACAGACTGTTCACCCCTGTATCATATCCAGATTTTTAAAATAATTAAAATTTTTCTATATGTTATTATTATTGTTGTTTCGGCAGTGGTATAAAATAGGTTATATCTGCAGTTTCATGTGTTCTTTTGCATACAACCCCTTTTCTTGGTTGTAGCTGTATTCTTCTTTTTTTTTTCAATCATTTCACCACAAGCAAGAAGTGTGAGAGAAGAAACTATTAGAACAGAACTTCTGGTTACACACTCAGCAATTTCAATAGTAAAATGATAAGACCTAGCTGCCAATCTAGTACTGCACTTAAATTTGTGAAGTCAAGTTACCAAAGAAAAAAGCTCATCAGAACAATTGCCATGAAAATATTTATAGAAAAGGCATAGAAATGCAAAATTATGGTGGCAGGTAAATTATTGAAGCCAAGATGCAAGGTCAGTACTGATTACATTGCAGATTTTTCTTTGGAGTTTATCAAAAATCTATATATATAGCAAAAACACCAGACATGGTAACAATATGTACAAATACCCGGTTAAGGCAGTGGAGAACTTGGAGAGGGGAATTAACAGGAGATTAACAGGACATTTATTAAACATGGCACGTGGAAAAGTCTACCCTGGTGAGCAAAATAAAGGGTTCACTTCGACATTCCAACCACCTGAAGAAGGCCAGAGTGTGAAACGGACGAAATGTTGTAATAAATATAGCAACAAAGATGAGGACAATAGTCCTAATAATGTAAATAGTGTAGTATGTACAAATGAATAAAGGTATAGCATAGATTCTGACAAAAATTGTTTAGAATGACACAGAGAACCCACTTTCCTAGCAGATTGATTCGATGTACTTGTTCCAATTCTCATCAGTGGAAAATGTTAGACTTAGAAGGTATAATGAGGTTGGCATCAGCCATAATGATGGAAGGTAAAAAGATTCTGTAAAATGATTAAAAGAGAGTAGTTTAGTTTTAGATGTTATTAAAATTAACAAGTTATTTCTTGCCCTGATTAACAACATTAGAGGTCATTTTTGAGATCAGTTTCCAATTTGACTTGATTGAACCTATTCAGTCAGTTTTATTGTAAGTTACACTTTAAGTTGCAGCAGCTCCCTCAAGCCAGTTTAGCTATCTGCCATGAAGGAATCTCTAACAAAAAAACTGCAGCCTCAGAAAGCTTATTACCAATGTTCCACTCAATCTTGATTTTATGGCTTGTTCTGTTACTAGTGTTTTCTCTCTGTTCATTTCCTTTTTAATTTAGGTACATTTTATATTAGTTACTATTTTTTACCACTTCTTGTTCAACACATAGTAATTAGTGCAACCTGCACAATAAACTACAGGGTCAAAGCATATAGTTCTTATTTTCTTATCCTTCTAAATCACATCTTCAATGATTGCATTACCACTATGTAATTTCTCTGTCCTTCTTCTCAAGAATTGGTCTCTTTTTAAAGTATTACTATTTGAGTATTTAAGTGAGCCACATCTTATATACATTTATTTTTACTGCTGTATTACATCATATAGAACCCTTTTCACCATGTGTTGACTCTATTGTCACACAAACTTTTTTCCCTTTCTATAGACTTATCACTATAAACTGTAAAATATATTCCTGTAAGCAAACTACTTTTTTTTTTTTTACAGTATGCCTGTACAAGGCCTGGGGGCAACTCAAGGTAGAGGGTTACATTAAGAGGTAGTTTATATGGAAAAGAGGGGAAGATAACAGTTAACTGTGGACTTGAACAGGTTAAAATTGTAGTGACTGAGGAAACATCCTCTTGAGAGTCTGTTCCAGAAGGCAATGGTTTGTGGGAAGAAGCTGTTTAGTGAAATTTACTTCTCACTGATGGAATACAAAGGGAATGTGGGTGGTTTGCCAACATGTAAGCAACATGGCAGGTCCTAGCCATGAGGGTTAGACTTGGTGGAACCAAGGAATGTAGTTTGTTCAAGCACTTTCCATGGAAGTAGCAATAGAGCAGGGAGAGACTCACTACCTCTCACTTGTGAGGGAGAGTTTGGAGGGTGGAAAATAATTCTTCTCCAACAAGGACTCAGGGATGCTTTTTTTTAGGGTTTAATCTACATGGCTGCCTTAACAATACTGTCACACTTACACTACCTCTTTACCTACCATGTCATACATGTTATTTTCAGCCCAATCAATTTATGTCTCTCTAGAAAGTATGAAAGAGAGAGAGAGAGAGAGATATCAAGACTGGAAAATGAGGACCAACCAGGCAGTTCCTACCCAAATATGGCAATATTACTCCATTTTCAGCCTGATCTGGCTCTTGATACCTACTTTAGCCATTTAAACTCTTAGTCTCCAGTTATGTTTAGCCTTTGGCTTCCTTTGTCATATTTCTACCTCCTCTTCCATTTTATGCTTTTATTTATTCTGTTATTCAGACTAAACTAATCTCAAGTTTGTATTTATTTCTTTTTTCTAGTTTCACCTTTTTTGGCTTTCAATAAATCTGCTTGGCTTTGGCTTCAGAGGTTCAATTGCTGTAAGGTGTTTTTATCTGACTGTCTGAGGTATGTATGCCCATGAGATGCATATCAGGTGGCAGTGGCAATGTTGCAAAACTGTATTCCTTCTGTGTGTGAGTTCCTCTCCTAGATCCTTCAAGGAAAAACCTGTCAACACTCCTGCAACAGATATGGAATCCCCTCCATTTAGTTTTTATAATCAAAGTTAATTATTTATCTTCTTATTGTTATTTGTACTTACCTACTCATATACTTTACACCTTAATTGTTCTATAAGTTTTCAAATTCTTCCTTAAAATCTACCATCTAAAGGCCCAAAACAGTGGATCAGAGAAAGCTACCCCCAAAAAAGAATACATATGAAGGAATGCTGAAAAGTTCTTGACCCAACTCAGAAGCTTTCTGTCAAAAATATTTAGCCTCATGTGTTCTTCTACACTCGAGAATTTGACCATCTGTTGTTAAGATCATTCTCCCTACCACCATGGCTTGTCTATTGTGTGTTCATTCTACTCGGATAAATCAACCTCAAAAGGTTAATGTGAGGCTCAGGTTCAAATCACACTGAAATCAATTCTGTTTATGGCTACAAACTATGTCTGTTGCCAAGCAAATTCTTTTTACAATATTTCAAATTTAATTGTTAGAATTAGCATTCCTTTGCTCACAACATGTATAAATATGGAATCTGATAATTTCTATAGATTTATCAAAGATCTGGCCCTGATGAGTGTTTCAACGTGAATCTCTTGAATCAGCAAGTCAGATAAATTCACTGAATAAATAAATAAATATATATATATATATATATATATATATATATATATATATATATATATATAAAGGATATTTAGACAAGAATTCATCAAAATAAGTTTTGTTAAATTCAACAAACAAGATCTGTCTGTTTGATTTTCTGTTGTATTTTTCCAATTTATAAATAAGATGCTGTACATCAAGATCATAATTGTGGATAAACTGTCTGAAGTTCTGTTTTCATCAAGTACATTTGACCATCTCAGTCATTATCAAGAATTGTCAGTATGGTAGACAAGATATTGTTTATTGTTGGCTTCCATTCTGATATTTTTAAGAGCACTGGAAAGATTCATAACCCATTATTATACAAAAGAAAAAACACCCACATTAAATAAAATACATTTAAATATAGGAGATGGTATCTTGAAATCTATAAGCCCCTATCTACAAACATAAAAGAGATTTACATTCAGACAACCACTCAAAATCTAATAATACACAGGAACAATATTTTACCACTGCCACCCTAATTAACAAAGAACATAATTATTTATGTTGAATGTACTTCAAGAGACTAGTAATAACAATATTACCAAATATAAACACATGTCAAAAATATTATATTACATCATCAACCTTTATTGAATCTATTCTGTAGCAAATGCGCATCTGTACTGATGTAAAAGAGGTCCCAAATAACATGCAGACGTTTATCGACACCAGTTATATCTGGATTTTTCCCTTTTAGCAGTGGGACAGCTTGGCAAGTCTAGATACAGGCCTCTCTGCAATTGGTCAAGATCCGGGCCTTTGTAAGATGCCTCATACTAATAAAAGCAACAGGAAAATCAGCAGTCAGGAGTTGGCATCTTGTGAAGTCGGCACCCTGAACATTTTGTTCCTAAAGCTGCTGTAGTTTCCAAGGCAGTATTATTTTCATTACCTCCCATATCTTTCTCCTCTCTACCTATTACCCATTTAGTTGCTGGGAGAGAAATCAGTTAAGGTGTTTCCCCCAATCACACAACACACTTTTGCCATACATTACAACATTAAAGAACCTAATGTATCTTTATCTAAAACAAATGGTATGTACATAAAAACATTTCCAAGTCATTATGCAGAAAACCACCAAACATAATGTCTATTAGACACACACACATTTACAAATATATGTTATTGTCTGAATTCCATATAGACAAACTAGAATTATTATACACTTACATGCATAAAGCAATATTTATTGTTTTTTAGTTATGCTTGAAATGCATTAATTTCTTGGAACTCACACTTTCAAGATGTCATGTGAGTGTCATATTTTGTAAGCCCTATTGTCTAATGATGTGCCCTACAAATTTCAACTATCTCTTCCTGATACTAAGGACAATTTTCTTGACTACTGTTGATCTAATTTTTCTGTGCGTAATTCAGTTTGCCCGTCATTTGCAATGACTGAAATAGATTAAAGTGCTTGCTTTCATCCAGACCTCCAATCTACCAACTGAGCTGTTGCTAGTGACCGCCTATTCTCTCGTTCACATTAGTACGTACGCCGTCACACCAACAATGCATTCTGTCTTGTCGTCCTCACTGACTCGCTATTTATGCCCGCATTGGGGGCAACTAACATTTGCATGCGAGACTTACTTCTCGTTTGCCCAAGCCTTCTGATCTTATAAATTTACGCTGGCTTGAATTTTTAGTCTTTTTTTATTTTTATTTTTCATAGTATGCCTGTCCACGATATAAGAGTTTCAGAATAATTCATTTTTGCTTTGAATGCCAGACGCAATGTTTTAACAAGACCTGACACGCTATGCAAATTTGCTTTGCGGAAGGTAAGTCTTCTCGTTCATCACACTCCCCACTGATCTCATGATCACATAGATGACAGGGTGGGGGAGAACACCTTAGACAAACACTCCTTCATAGAGGTGGAGAGGATGCTTTCAGCAGCAGTACTGCCACATCTATGTTCTGCAGGTCCTTGGCATTTTTGGCATCATCACGACCTTCCTCGTTGTCCAAATCTGTACTCTCTGATACAGAGGGCAGACCATCTGACTGCATTGTGTAAAATATTGTTGTCTCTGAATCACTATCAGACGACGTATGTTTGCTTTTGATGCTCTTCTGAGGCACTTAACTCGTGTTGCAGGCGAAGGTTTTTCACGGGACTGGGGTTAGGGTCCACTGCACAGCATTCCTTGCAATCTTGTATGGCGAACCCAACCATTGCTTTTGTCACTGTAGGACATACTTTCTGGACGAAGTAACTCAAACATCGAACACCAGGATGACCACTCTTGCCATGTATGGCACGAACTTGTTCGATGGTCAGCAGGCTCATAACAGCCGCGCACGTTGATGGCTCTGATCCCCGTTTCAACATGTCAAGCCATCTTTTTGGTATTCTAGTCAACTTATCGGCCAGGTTCTTCTCTGACATAGTCAGTGTGACGTCAACTACCAAACTGTATTCTTCAATTAGCTGCTGTAGGTTAGCCAGTCTCCTGCCTGTCAGAATATTCTGCAGCCATTGGTATACACATACCGAGTTAATGTATAGGTGTACCACCCTGGCCCACCATCATAATGCCAGATTTATACCTTTCACCGCAGCATCCAATTCGGCCAGGTTTATATGTTGTGCAACATTTCTTGGTTGAAGCCAGCATGCATCTTCCAGTACAACTCCCCAATTTTCCAGCCCCACACCTATTGCCAGGGAGCTTGCATCAACCCATGCATTGACTTCTTCTCCAGTGACGCACCAATCTCCCCGAACAGGGTCGTCTTCGTGCACTCTAGTCAGCGTCTCAATGATCATCTGCATAAGAGGGGCGTCTTTTATAATGTCATGCCACCCATTTGTTATCTTGCTCGCTCATCTTTTTATTATTCCTGTGGCTGCACGGAGCCACCCACATACGGGAAAGTGCCCGACTAATTTACCACATACAGAAAATACTGAGCTTCGCGTTAGTGTAGCGGGGAGTTCCGGAACTGAGCTCCCGTGCTTCCACTGCAATGTGTTGTGCTCCACACAGACTTTAAGCCCAAGCACATTGGTTGCATCCTTTAATTGAATAGGGTCTTTGCTAGACAAGCTGAAAGATTCTAATCTGTGCCTGACTTCAATCGCTGAAAGTATGTCCTCATTTACATATATATCGTTGAGATATGCTGATGCAGCTCTTTTCATCAGCTCATCCTGATCTAGCACTGTCTTAATGATTTATTTCATAATTAGGGGAGCCACATTAAGACCAAACCCCAGATGCGCCAAGCAGTACCTCTTTCCTTTGAAGATAACTGTTTGGAAAGGCCATAACATCTCATGGATTCATATTTAAAGATATGCTTTTCACAGATCAAGCAGAGCCACCTTAGCTCCTTGCAGTTGCCATTCCCTCATTCGTTTGGCACACACGTCTGCATCTGCTGTTAAGGCATCTATGTATTGATTTATCTCCCTATAGTCCATCACTGGCTGTACCTTAGCCTTGGTGCCTTGTGCAATGGCCATTAAAGGAATTAATCCTCTTGGGGGCCTCTTGCAAATATGGTATCAGCCAGCCATTCACAATCAACGTCTCCAGTTCACTCTCATAGGCAGCTCTGTTCTTATTCGACACTGTATATTTCACAACAGTGTTGCGTAATTGATCTAGTGCTTTATTTCCTTCCTATCCACTTCCATTTCACTGTCCAAATCTTTGTTCCTTGGTCATACGCGATACAGAAATCTCGTTCCTCAATTGTAATGGCGACACATGAGTCACAATTTCTCCTGAGCTGCACTTCCCTGGTACGCATGACCATAGCACCACCTAGTTTACATATGGCATAGATTCTGAATCAGCAAATCATACCCCAGAGGCTTGTCAATAAACCACCAGTGTGTCCACCATGACAACTTTTTGAAGATCTATTTTTATTGAATTTTAAGGGGGGTTGCATCAGCATGAGATATAGAAAAGTGTTCTTCCACCTCCTCTTCACACTGTTGATAAACATTCATGATCCAACATTTTTTAAAAAGTAATTTTTATTTAAAATAAACAATGGTTTGATAAATGCTCTGATGTTTTAATTTCCATGTACATATAATGTAAATAATTTCACAATGAATCCAGCCTAAAATACATGCCTCTCTGTATGCCCCTTTTTTTTGTTTACATTTATAAAATGTTCCTCAAAGGACTTAAGTTAATGGTAACTTTTTAGGACAATGAGTAAAAGAATTAAGGCAAAAAGATTTGTGTCTCTTTTATGCTTTTTTAACAAGAAGATATATATATATATATATATATATAAGGTTAGTCTATTGAATAATGTTTATGTTTCATAAAAAGGAACTATTCTTATTTTAATCATGATAAATCAATTTTTTAGTACTGTTAAAAAACTGAGGAAGAAAGATGCCATAGTTTGTGTGTATCTTTACTATATATAATATATATTTATATATATATATATTATATATATTTACTATTCATATATAGCAGTATAAGTTTAAAGTCAGACCAAATTTGTTATCAATATTAGTAACAACATTTGGGTACAACTGAAGGATGCATCTCCAAATTTTTTTTAACATTTGAAGGGAATAAAGTATAAAATAAATAATATTATTGTAATAAAAAAAAAATTTAAAAAACTATTAAAGTTTTTATGAAAGATATATATCCAAGAACAGATAGTAAATAGAAAACAGTGCTGGAGTTAAAATGGACAGGAAAAAAAACTTTTGGAGAGCCATTGTTGCCAACAATTTGGACTCAAAACTATATATAGAATTATATATCAAACTGAAAAATTTCATTAAATTGAATGAAAAAACTGAAAATGCATTTTCAACATCAGATCATACACACATACACACATACTTTGAAAATTATAAATGTTTTGGATAATTATAGATATAGCTAAAATTTTTTCAAACATTGAGCATTTCAAAACATTCCTTTAGCTGGCATTTTGAAATTTGTTGAAATACAAAAATAAAATTAAAAGAAAAGTATTGGTTTCATTTATTTTTATATAAAAAAAAGAAAAAAGTGATTCTTTAAATTTTAAACACATGGTGGTGTATACTTTTATTGTTCATTAATATTTCTCCACAAATGTTCCTGTGGATTTTGTCTGTTCTTATATATATATATATATATATTATTACACATCTTAATTCAAAAATTTCCTGTTTGAAGGTGTCATCTATTTCAACCAACAAGATGTTTTTTAGTTTTTTTTTTTAACCCCGGTTGGTTGGTTTGTTGGTTGATTGAAATAGAAATCTAAATTGGTTTTGACAGGTTGAAAAATTGATTGGTTGGTTATCCTTTTCCATGTTTGGTTGGATGAAATGGACAAATTGGTGGTTGGTTGAGGGTTGAAGGTATCAGCCTTAAAGGGAAGGGTTTTATAAAATTAACCTGGATATTGACCATATGACATTAAATTGGGCTATATAAAGAATAAAGTTACTTAAATTGAAACTTAAAAAAAAAAAAATGGAAAAGTTTTATACAAAAAATTGTAATTATATATAAAAAAAAAGTTAGGTTCCTACTTAAAAAATAATAAATGATACTTAACAATGAGATATATTAAAAGATTAACAATAAATCATATTTAGATAAAATATATTAAATTTATTATGAATATAATTTTATTTTAAAGAATAAAAAATTTTAATTGATAAAATTAATTCCCATTTTTTTTTTTTAAGTTAAATCAAATTATATTAAAAAATTCTTCCATACTAAGTTATATTAAAAAAAACATTAAAAAAACATACAGATAAAGATTTTTATTTCATAAAAATGAACTATTTTGCCTAATTTTTCCAATTTTAAGATATAATTAATATTTTTTGAAAAATGGAAATATATAAATCAAGAAATAGTCTTATATAAATTCAAAATTTTTTAGAGTTAAGATTTAAAAAAGTAATGGAAACTTAAATTCTACATTATAAAATGTTTAAATAAAAACAATGATAAAGTTTAATGCTGACATTTTAAAAATAATTCATTCCTATCATTTAATAGTTTGCTTTGATTATTCCATTTTATTATTCTAATTTATTCTTCAAACATGTGGGTTAATGACATCTGCAAGACTATTAGGAGTATGAACTCTTAGTATAATTTTCCAATTTATCTCACTTCAAACCTTTTCTCCTTCAATATGCAAAATTCTTTTGAAAGAGCAGGCTGAATTTTAATTTTTTGATAGGTAAAATGTTCTATGGATATAAAATTTTCCAAATTTATTTTCAAAAATATTTCAGTTCTCTTTGGGAAATTCTGATTTGATATTTTAATTTTTTAGCATTAGTTCTTTTAAAGATAGCTCATTGCTGTTGCAAATCCATCCTTTTTTTTGATTCATTACCAATCCATCTGTCTTTCCTTGGACCAGTTTTCCTGGGCCTGCCAGATGGTTTTTTATTTCAAGGAAATTTCTTCAAGTTTTCATAAATATAATGAAAAAGACTTCAGCATTTTTTCTTTTTTCTTTTGAAATTTCCCCAATTCGAGTGTTTATCTTCATTACATAACTTGACTATCAGTTTTCTAAGTTCCAATGATGTCACAGAAAAATTTTGCCATTTTACAACAAATAAGAGCTAAAAAGGGCAAAGAACAGTAAAATACCTATTTTATACTCTTATCTTTGACACTTTCAGAAATGCAAAATAAAATAAAATTTCCAGTTTATTTAATTTTTCTGATGTTTTGATGAATATTTTTTTTGAATGTTATATAATTATTCTTAAACTTTATCAAAATAAATTTAAAGGATTTATATTTTTAATTATATAATTTACTTTTATATCCTTATTTTTCATTCAAAAATGTTCTTTGAAGCATTGTTTTGACTGACAGAGTTTTGGAAACACACAAAAACGTTTTTTTTTTAGTGAAATTGGTTTCTTGGAATAGCGTAAATTAAATCACTCATTTTGTTTAGTATTGGGGGACTTCATCAAGACCTAGAAGTTGTTCCCATTGAATATAGAAAATGGAAAAAAAAAAAAAAAACAGAAATAATTTTTAGAAAACAAAAATATGAAAAGAGCTGGATTTTTAGAAAAAAAAATTTCCAACTTTAAATGAAAATTTTGTTGAAGCAACTCAACAGAATAATTATTTTGCATAAATTTGTAAACAGCCAAGTCAGTCACTTATAACCAGCTGGATTTTCTATACCTATATTGCTGAAACAGATGGAAGAGAGATAAATAACATGTGTTTTTCCACGGAAGAGAGACAGAAGAAGCAAGTGCCATAAGAGGAAGATGAAGATTAACCTGGCCAAACCAATCACTGAAGGTCAAACCAAAAAGAATAGGCCAAATACCCATGGCTATATTAGTGGAAAGTTGAATAGGAGACTCAAGAAGGAGAGAATGGGTCAGAGAAAAATAAATTGTTGTTTGTTTCATAATTAAATTAGATTTTAAATGCCAGTTTGATTATTCTTTTACTACTGATAAGTAAACCAATAAACTTTTAGCAAACTTGGAAATGGGTTATTTCACCATTTTCAAAAATACAGAGATTTAACAACAATTTAATTTCTGTGATGATTTTTGTCATGATGATGATAAATTTTTTTGCAATTTTTTTCAACACGCTGTAACCCGACTCTTCTATACTATTCTTTTCTCATCATAAAAAGACATTAACAATTCAAAAAAATAAAGTTTGTCTATAAGTAGGATAATATTTTTTTCTATTTTTTCTTTACACACAAGTCTTGTTTTTCCCGTGTTATTTCGATTTTGAAATGAAAATGGAAAACATCAATTTGCCTTTATGGAAGAAACCAGGGCAGGATGTTTTATTAAACCATGGACTGATTTTATAATCTCTGTCCTAACCTTTTATTTGAAGTTAGTGGAATGTCAACATCTTAATTATATCTCTATTTTCTGTTTGAGCTGTTTTATCCATTTTAGCTTTTTGCTGCAGTTAAAAATCCTAAAATAAAAAGTTATTTCACCTTTAGCTTTTGATAAAATCCCAAAAAGAATCAGTGTGACACCCTCTGGTGGTCGCAGCGCAATATGTGACATCCTCTGGTCGCAACGCCAATATGTGACACTGCACTGTTGGCCCGTGGTCAACTCCCAGTTGCAGTGCAAAGCTGTAAGGTTTCCTCCACAAGCGTTTGGGGTTGACTCCTTGTCGCTGTCACCAGCCTGTGTCCCAGTCGATCTGGTCATTCCCGGTTTGATAGAAGCTTTGTCATTCCCAGCTCACTTCCAATGTCTGGTTACTGAAGTAACTACTTTGATCTCAAGTCTAACCTACTCACATTGTGACTTTGATCTTAGGTAGACAAAATCAATCAGTCGTTGGGCTGTAGTGCAAGCTGAATCCGAGGTGAAGGTGATATCGCACAAGCGTAAGTAAAAGAAGCAATAAAACAAAACTCAAGAGGTTCAAATATGTTGAGAAATAACAAACTATCTTTATCCGTCTGTTATATACAGGAGTGTGTTTCTCTCCCAGCCCATTTCTATGAATTTGTGACACTTTTGCATTTCTTAAGCAAGTTTTGGTATTTGCTTTTGGTAACAATAAAAACTTGCTTTTGGTGGAATCTCTTGGTCAGAGGATGTGGAACACTCTGTCCGAACTGAAGTCCAACTCCAACTTCAACTGAAACTGCCTGGAACGTTCAAATACCGACCAAAACCCAGTGTGGTGCCTGACGTGGTCTGGGTTCCTTGATAATTCTTGATTCCCAACAAGAATTCTCTTTGTTCTTAGGCCAGGAAAATTAATTACTTCCCATTTTTGGAAGATTAATCACTTTCCATTTCGATGGTTTCTCCCTTGTTCGTGAGGGAAGGTTGGAGTAGAGTTATCCTCTTCTTCTTCAATTCTCCCATTGGTATCTCATACCAATCCCCTAAGTAGGCCAGGAAAAACTTCTCTGCCTTTCTCATACATTTTTGGAAGCCTATCACCCATGCTACCACTTGACCAATGATCTCTCGGCAGTTTGGGTGTGGCTAGACTGGCCCTCTTAAAATTATTCCAGAATTTTGTTTACAAAATCCTTTTTTTTTTTTCCATCAGCCAAAATATTTTTTCACAAACCCCAGATTGCCAAATTTCTTATTAATTTTTTTTCACACACCTAAAATTCACTTAATCAGGTTTCCTCTACTGACTCATCAATCATTGTCAAAAAAAAAAACCCCGACATCCAGCGTTCTCCGCTAAGTCAATTTTTTAACTGGGGGTCCGTGTTTACCTGAGAATTAAATTTTTTATTTTCTCATGCCATAAAATTCCTCTTATCACCAGATGCCCATTTTCAATGACGCTGTGTCTGATGTCAACAGTTTGAAAAAAGTAATAATAATAATTTCCTCCATGATTTTCTTCCCATGTCAAAATTCTAACCACATACCAGATGATTTCAGGAATTTGTTGGACCTCTGAAAGAATCAAAATCTAGTTAAATGATATCTCTGAAAGTTTTTTATGGTGTGCATGTGTTGGTTGGCTTTGTTTTTCTTTCTGAATTCTGTTTTCCTTTGGCCCCTTACCATAACATTAATCATTTTTGACAGAATCTCATATTTCCTTTTTTTTACGGATTTTCTGTCTTTTGCGAAAAAGTATCTTTCTTCATAAATAAAATAAAATCTTCTTTTTTTAATGTCGCTCAGTCTATCTTTCGATATAGCTCTTTCTCGCCTTAAGTCTTTCCTGTTTTTAATTTCTATGGTTAATTAGTTAGCCAATTACCATAGCTAAATAATGTCACATCAGTAATACTATTGGTCTTGATCTAGCAGCTCGGCTTCAGTCACTTTCCTACTGGCATAAGGTTGCCTCTCTGTGCCTTTTCTATAAATACTTTAATAGTAATTGCTCAGATGAGCTCTTTGCTATGGTACCTAAACATTTTGAGTTTAAGCACAGTACTAGACTGGTGCCAAGATCTCATCAATTTACATTTGAGCTGGCAAGATGTAACTGTAAATTCTATCCTAACAGTTTCTTTTCTTGCATTTCTCGTTTATGGAACTCCCTTCCAGCTCCATGCTGTCCAGCCAACTTTAATCTGCAAATATTTAAATGCAATGTCAATCGCCATTTACTGTCCTCCTGATTACTCTTTCCTCTTCCTGCTTATTATTAATGTTTCTGTTCCTAATTCTTCCACACCCTGTAACCTCTTGTGTCTTAGTAGCTTTACTGCCTTACATGGGGTGATTCTGATTAAAAAAAAAAAGTTCTTTGTGATTCTGTAGCGCCAGTTTACAAAAGTTGAAGAATTGTCCTTAAGACTATCATTTGCCCAAAGCCATTCTAACCATTGATCTTAGATTTTATCTTTTGCTTAATATAGATGTATTAATATTTTTATCTTTTGGAAATCTTATATGAAAAAAAAAAGACAATTCTGTAAAAGAACTGATTAAAACAATAATAACTGGAAAATATAACCTTCTAACACTTGTCAGGACTTTATATATAGCATCAGTCTGGACAGCACAGGTAAGGGTAATATTAATCGTTTCCTTATAAGGAAACATTTAACACTCACTGGCTGAGCAGCCAATGCTACTGTTGGTTGAAATTCATATAATCCTTTTATTAAAACAATGTTTCAGGAAAACAGGTTTTTCCAAGTCCACTGTTATTGCTCTTTCCAGTATTGGTGGAGGTTTAATTCCTAACCTTTTATTTGAAGTAGTCTGGAATGTCAGCATATTGATTATATCATTATTTTCTCTTTGAGTTACCTATGCTATCTATTTTAGTTGTTGCTGCTGTTGAAAGTCCTTAAGTGATGTGGTTTCTCTTACTTGCTACAGTTCTTTGTGATTCTCCAGCCCCAGTCCACAAGCTTTGAAAAGGTGTAGTCTTTGCCAAGACCTACAGGCTTCACTTGCTCAAAGCCATTTTTAACCATTGATCTTAGAAAGCAGTTGTATACAGCTGTCAGTTTAGATATTTCTGAACAGGTTTATCACCATGCATGACATCCATCTGAAAGTCTCAATCTAATGAGGCTAAGAACATGACTTGAATTTTCAAGTTAATGTTTAGCTTTTATAATAATTTGTAGTGTTGGGTAAAACTACTTCTAGTGCAGTTGTGGAGAGATATGATCGCCTACATACTGAAGAGATATGGCATAGAAAACAGGAAGAATTTGTATAGCTTATATAAAGAAGAGAATTTTTGCTAATTAATATGATACAGGAATAAAATTTGACTTCTTGCAGACATTGTAGTCATATATAAATTAATGTTATATTAATTGGATGTAATTAGCTACAAGCTCCAGGCTTTTTAGAAAAAATATAAATTCTCTTAAGTATTTAAAAGACTGATCATCTTAATTTGTATTATAAAAGAAGAGTTAATTCACTGTATGTCCCTTCCCACTCAGTCTAAACAACCCCAACCTTGGGCTAAACAATAAAATCATAAAGTTGGAAACAAGAAAAAAACAAAACAAATTTTAAATGCTACAAAATTGAATAATTACAAGATTTTATTAAACTTTTCAGAAATTATTAGCGAATAAATTATTTTTTAAAGTTTCTTTTTATTTCTAAAGAAGTAATTTTTTTTTTATTTATTAATCCGACAAATTTTATCACTTTAAATGTTATTTTTGGTGGATGCCCATATTTGAGTATCCACCAAAAATAACATTTCTTTTAATTTTGTAGAAATATTTTTGGATCTGTCATTGAATTAAAATATACATGTATTCACATACACAATATGAACAAAATTGAAACCGACATGTATCATGAGGACAACAACCCCTGGTTAACAGCAAAAGAGTATAACCCAGCTCTTTGAAGTCACTTTTTACTCCTTCTGTATTTAAGCTGAATATATCTGTCTATATTTCTGAGATGAGGTATTATGTACATTATTTACATTATTCAAACTATTGTCCTCATCTTTGTTGCTGTATCTATCATGTTTTGGCTGTTGTACACTCCAGCATTCTTCAGGTGGTTGGAATGTCGAACTGAACCCTTTATTTCGCTCGCTGGAGTAGGTTGTTCCACATACCATGTCTAATGGATGTCAGTTATCAGTTATCTCATGTTAATTCACCTCCCCAAGTTCTCCACTGCCTTTACCAGGTATTGAACTCACACCGTCACTGGATCTAACAAACACTTTTATCCACTGTGCCACGTGTCCTTAATACATTTTGTCCACTGTGCCATGTATCTTTAATACATCTGTGTATGAATTTCTGGGACTTATAAACTTAAAGTTTTCAGCAATCATTTTTTACCAGTGCTCATATTGCAATTTTTGGTGTTATCATTGCATGTTTTTTTACCAGAGCTCATATTGCAATTTTCGTTATTATTATTGCTTAATAGTCCAAATAATGTAAATAGTGTACATAATATCTCATCTCAGAAATATAGACGGATACTGAAGAATCAGTATGGACCCAATACACTGAAAATATGGAGACAAATTGAAAAGTCCTACCAGAAACTGGCACGAATATCAAACCATCTGACATTCCTACACTAATGCAGAGACCTACAATTCATCCCTTCAGGTTTGGCACCAAGACTTCCTGTCACTTCAAGGAGAGCCTATCTGGTCGCAGAAAAAGTGGGACACGCCCTTGACCGAGAGTGAATCCAATACAATTGTTGGATAAAACAGAGACTACAAGCTCATATCTCGCTCGATGATTTCTTCAACAGAATTACTAATAAAGAAGACTAAAGAAAGATCCAAAATGACCTGGATAAATCCTAATCCATCATACTACCGGCTGACAAAGGCAATGCAACTTTAGTGATGGACAAATCAGATTATAAAGGAAAGTTGGAAGACCACATTAAAAATGGTAGCTACAGCAAAGTAAAAAAGGATCCTACAATGAAAATAGAATGCAAACTGTCACAGATACTAATCAAGAACAAAGATCACTTTGCACCTAAGATGTATAGGCAGTTATTGTAGCGTTACACCAAGCTACTTCATATATAAGATTCACAAAGACGGTAGTCCGCTCAGGCCAATTATTAGTTGCCAACGCTCTGTGTGCTACCTTCTGAGTCGCTTGCTTGTAGATATAATTGACCCATTGATCAGAAAGTTTCCTTCATATGTTCGAAATTCCGCCCACTTTGTGGAAATAATCAAAGATGCCCCCATCCTATCCAACCAGATGGTGAGCTTGGATGTGGTGATTTTGTTCCCTAAGATATCCACGGAGGAGACACTCACAGTAGTCAGAGACAGATTGGCCTCTGACTCATCCTTAGAAGAACGGACCAGTATTCCAATAGATAATCTGATGGAGATGTTGACTTTCTGTACACAAACAATACTCTTCAGAATGGGATCACACATATATCAACAGGATGACGGCTTAGCAATAGGTTTGCCATTATCACGAGCAATGGTGAATATATACATGGAATACTTTGAGGAAATGGCATTAGAATCTATATCTCTAAGGCCAACTCTATGGTTAAGATATGTAGATGACACCTTCATACTCTGGCCACACCAGGAAGATGTCCAGGTTCTACTGGGCCATGTGAACTCAATAAGATCTTCGATAGAGTTCACGATAGATAAAGAGAGTAACAACACACTCCCATTCCTGGATGTTCTAATATCTCAAACAGAGCATGGGTTCAAGACATCTGTATACTGCAAACCGACATTCACCAGAACGGAGTTCAATTTCAACTCTCACCATCCATACAGCATAAAGAAAGGGATCGTTCGCTGCTTACTACACCAAGCAAAAGTCATAAGTGGTGACCCAGAGACATCAGATAAAGAATTGGTCAGTATAAGCAGTACCCTACAACATAACAACTATCCTGGGTACATGGCAGCAGCCCCCCAAAACTGGGATAGGTACAAGAGGAGGACAACAACACTCAGAAAAACAGTCTGCCTGCTTTATGTGAAGGGGTTATCAGAGAAAATACAAAGCATCTGCAGTCCATATAACGTCAGGACAACCTTCAAAAGCTTGGCGACACTTCACAGATACCGCTTCTGAGTAAGATTCCCCCCATAGAGGAGAACATGACTAAAGACTGTGTGTACACGATCCCGAGCAGCTGCAGAAAGAAATATAAAGGGGAGACAGGCTGCCCCCTTAAGGTAAGGCATCAAGTACACCAAAAAGCTGTAACATGAGGGGGAGTGGAAAAATCAGGTGTGGCTGACCACATATGGGGAGAAAAAGGACATCACCACCCTCTGTGGAATCAGGTTGAAATCATAGACAAAGAACATCATTGGAAAATTCATAAACTTAAAGAATCAGCACATATGCTAGACCACAAAAATCTCCTGAGCCGACCAAACATAGAAATGAATACAATATGGGAACAGGAAATAAGGAGTGCCAGAGAAAAGCAATAATAACAACGAAAATTACAATATGAGCTCTGGTAAAAAGAATGTAATGATAACAGCAAAAATTGCAATATGAGCACTGGTAAAAATGGTTGCTGAAGACATTAAATTTATAAGTCCCAGAAATTCATACACAGATGTCCTTAAGGACATATGGCACAGTGGTGGGGGGCTTGTGTCATAGATTAGTTGAGGAGGCACAAGACCCTTGCACCAGCCCTGTATTTCTGTGTAAAATTTGAGATGTAGTAGAGTGGGGGTGGGGGCACAAAACCCTTGCACCAGCCCTGATTACAATGTTTCAGCCATTGTGCAGCCTGGCCTTCATCGAACTTAATTCTTTAATCAATAGGGATAGATTGTTCTCATTCCACTGACTATGTCATCTACTTCTTATTTAGTACTGATCAGTTATTGATTACCCCATAAACTGAACTCAAAATTACAATGTCATCAAACTCACAAACCAAAGTTTTAATCCAATATCTTAAATATCTATTATCATGAATAAAGAATTTGGAGCTTTACACCCAACCTGCTTGCAGATGAGTACTGCTGAGGTTTATTTCTGCACAGATCACTACTTTAGCCAGGGATGAGTATCTGAATGTTGTTACTCCTTGGCAACCATTTAGGATCTGAGCAGAATTACTTGATCTTTGGTCTGCAGTCAAAATGCATTATCTGTTTCTTCTCAGTCATCTTCTGGTCTTTGAACAAGATGGAGAAAAAAATGAAGCAAGTTTACTCCTGGAGATTGTAGCCTCAAGAAGTACCTCCCTACTACACAGTGATATTATATTCTGATGACTTTGTGACACTGGTTATAAGGACTGAAGAATTTTTGTCTTTGCAAACATATTGATCTTCACAGTAAACTGACTAGATGTTGAACTTGCATTCATGGCAAGACAAATATACATAAAGATTAGTGTAGTATCTGCACACTCTGTAATTATTACAAATATATAATTATATTTGCTATATTTATAGGAGAAGAGGGCTCAATATTAAGGATATGCATGTAGATATAAAGAGTGTTGACATAAAACTCAACATTTCCTAGTGACAGGTAGTTTCATCCATTAAACAATTATCAGACCACCCTCTCTCTCTGTCATATATATATATATATATATATATATATATATAGATAGATAGATATTAGATAATATTATTGATAATATTAGTGGTTAATATACACATACATATATCTAAAATAAATATATATATATATATATATATATATATATATATATATATATATATTTACATGAATATACATTTTATTTTTTTTTTGCGGATAATTTTTTCTGATTTCTTTTTGAATTTGTAGGTATGATGAATTGGATCATATTTACGATTCCAATGTAATAAATTATGATTGATCAAAACGATCCAATTCCTGGTCAAATTCAAAAGAAATCAGAAAAATTATCCGCAATAAAAAAAAAAAAAATGTATATGTATGTATAAAATCTTTTTCTTCATGCTTCAGTTTAGTCAAAAGGTTAATATGTAATAAATATCAATTTTATTGCCAATATTGGTATCATTTTGTTGGCTTTTTATTCTTCAAATTTTATTAACTGGCCTATTAAATCTACATATTATAAGAAGCATATGTGGTTGACCACCTTTCATTATATATATATATATATATATATATATATATATATATAAAAAATTTCTCAGAGTTAACCTGTAGAAAAAGACAATATTTATAAATGTAAAAGACAATAAGAAAACTGTAACATGTGGATTTTGGATTTTCTCAAGGCAAAACAAATGAATTTATTAAACGAAGTAACTAATAATAACAAAACAAATAGGGAAAATAACTCACTCAGAAGGAAAATCCTTGAGAGTGCCACCATTGAATATTACCCAAATATTAATCTACATCCAGGCTTTTTCCCTATTTCACCTTTCTTAACAGAATTACTTCTCTCCCAAACACATGTAAAGAACAGTATCAAGAAATCAAAAGAAAATGGATGATTCCGTCAATACAGCAATAAAAACAATATCTCCACATGTGACAGTAAATGACGTAATTTCAGTTAACAGTATGAAAATAGCGTTCCCTAAATTCTTTCAGTTGCTAAGGACATTTTGTTTTGTTATTATTAGTTACTTTGTTTAATAAATTCATTTCGTTTTGTCTTGAGAAAGTTCACATCGGACGAAACGTGTCAGCAACTATTACAGTTTTCCTATTGTCTTTTACATTTATATATATATATATATATATATATATATATATATATATAAAAGCATACTATTACTAGATTGGCAGCAATGTCTCATCATCTTACAACTGAAATAGCTAGATGTAAGTAAGTTCTATGCTAACCATTTCCCCTCCCACACTTCTGACTTGTGGAACTCTTCTGGCTTCTTGCTTTCCAGTCAACCTTGATCTTCAAAAAATTTAAATGCAGTATCATTTATCTTCTTTCTTAATCCCTGTTCTTTTATTGTTCTCTTTCTTTAATAATTTTTTCTCATATTCTCCCACACTCAGTAACCCTTGCATCTTAGAGACTTTATTGCCTTGCTTGGGGTAAAATGACAGAGCGAACATAAACATCAACACTGAAAAGTAACTGGTTGTTTTAGACCTTAAATGGTTTTCAGACCAAGTGGTGAGATGATTGTCTAAGACATGAAACTGACAGTCACCATGCAAAGTTGATTTTATGTCCACACGTGGATGCACACTTTGTATATATGAGGATAACTGCTGTCATAATTGCAAAAGTTGGTGATTTACTCTCAATAGTTATTTGATATTTTCAAATATAAATTATTTAGCTAACAAAAGACAAAAATAAATTAAAAGACTGGTAGGAAGATTCTACTGCAGTAACTTCCTAATAGGTGAAGGGTTTGTCTGTCATCCTTCAACATCAATATTCAAAAAGATTTTTTTTTTTTACCAGGTTTTCTGCACCAACTATCAGATAACAGGTTTCAAGTAATTTGATTTTTTTTTTACTTTATATTATAAAACTTTCTTTTAAAACTAAATTAAATTTCATTTTTTTTTAAATATTTCTGTTTTCTTATGCAACCAAAAATTAAGAAAGCCTTTCCTTTGTCATTTTAAAAAAAAAAATTTTCTATGTTTATGACTTGTAAAAATTTATAAGTCTCAAATATTTGAGAAAACAAGTGTTCAATATTTACATCTAGAAAAGCGTGAAAAAATATTTCAATTATGTGCGTGAATTGAAATTAATCTTATTTATTAAGTCATTGCAGCATCTGAAAAATATCTTTGAATTATGGTTTATATAATTAATGAATTAAGGGATAAGATTTAAAAAGTCAGTTAAATCACATTTTACTCTCATAATAAATTTAACTTTAAAATTATTGAATGACACACCTTGAAAGCTTTCTAGACTGACATTTCTCACCTAGCAAACAATGGTATGATTTTATTCAAATTTCAATAAATCAATAAAGTAGAAAAACTAGTTTTGTGGATTTTTTATTATTTTAATTTACATATAAAAATAAATTGTCAGTATTTCTAGAGGACACTGGTTAAGGATTAAGATTTGAATTCTGATAGATTTTTTTTAGAATGAATAAATTGATGTTTGTTTTGTTATGATTACTTGTCATCATTTCGATTTAGTCAAACTATTGTTACATGCAAAAAGAAAAAAAAAAGAGCACCTGAAGATAGCCAAATGCAGATGAAATCTTATGTTTTGCAAACAAAGATTAACAATTTGAATTAAAATAAAAAGAATGTTTTAAAATAAATTTATATTCCTTAGGGTTGTTGCCAGAGGATCAGTTAAAAAAGGTATGATATTTTAATTATAATATTTTCATTTTTAAAATGGGTTACAGCGTGAGTAAACTAGGATCTTTTTATTTTTATTTTATTTATTTTATTTATTTTTTTTGTATTTATTTATATTCTTTTACATTCTCTCTCGTTCGTTTCACTTACCATAATTGTTCCTGTCCCCATCTTTGGTTGGGTCTGTTGTTGGATTTCTGTTGATTCCCCACTCAGGAGCCGTCTTGCATTTAAGGTGTCAGTTGGTAAGTTTTTCATGCGTTGTCTCTGCCAGTTTTTTAACTCATTTAGAATATTGGCTTTATTTTGATCTCGGGGTGGGATTTGGGGTGGTGAAAAAGGTCTTTGAAGGGTCGCAGCAGTTTCAACCGAAGTGTCGGGTATATCTGGCAAATGCCTGTTATAATGGTGAGCGTGAGGATGAGCAGACTGACGGGGTTGAAGTGGGGGCCTTTCTGGACATCGGGTTACGTAAGGTAATCGTTGTTGGATCGGTGGGGTCATTTTATCCCCCGGCATAACCGATCCTGAAGAATGCATACTGTCGTTAAGAATTCGAGAAACATCATGGCCGTTAGTGTTGTTATTAATGTTGGGTGAACCAGAATTATTGTTACGGAGATGGCTGCTGCCAGCAATTAATGTAGATGTTGATGAACTTGTGGAATAATTCATATTTTGGTATCCGAAATTAGTTTGTGGATAGTTTGGTGGTCGATTTTTGGGTCCGTATGTAAGGTTGGTGCCGGTTGGAACTGTACAACTCGTATTGAAGACATCAGTCGAAATGCTGGGTTGTTTACCATTGTTAGTAAATTGCCCGTCTGAATTATTATTAGGGATCTGATCTGATAGATTATTGAACTGATGTTGAGCTAATGACTGACCCATGTTTACAGGTTTAATATCCTCATCATCATCATCGATGCGATAGATGTGTTTGTTTTCTTTGCCTTGATGAGATTCGTCTTGTTCGGACGATGACCGAGGAATATGAACACTTCCGCCACTAACCATGTTATGTTTGCTTCTCCACAAAACCAGTTTCAAGCCAGCTACAAATCTATCAAAATTAAGGTAACCGTTCGCAGGGGTCACTCTCTTTAAAGCATCCACAACACCTGAAGGAAGACCTTTAACTCCATCTTCTTTCCAGCGACTTTCAATATCTGAGAGGCGCACGAAGCCACTATGATTTTCGTCGAGAATATCAAATAGGATCCTTAAGGAAGATACAAATTGTTTAGGGAGATCGTCCGTCATGGTGATGCTAGTGTTGTTCATGGATGATGTGCTATTGTTAAAGGAATGGTTTTGTTGTTGATGATGGTATGTGACCACGTTTGACATTTTTGATGAAATCAGCACAGTTGTTTATACACTGTAGATATAGAACACTCTCGTAGAGAGCAAAATCAGGAGTTTTCAGATCAAAATATTTAGCAACATAAGAAAAACTGGTGATGGTGTTATTTTTTTTTTTTAAGTTATTTCTCTATCATATCATTCTTCTTCCTTTGAACGGTTACCTGTTTCAGTTGTGTGTGTTTTTTTTTTTTTTTTGGTTTTTGTTTTTAACTACCCGTTCCGTTTTCGTTTTTTCTCGCTTTTTTTTTTCCTTTTTTTTTTTTTTTTAATCCGAAATGGCCCCTTTGATAAATTCCCCCCCAATAACGGAGATTTAAACTGGATTTTCAATCAGTCGATTTGATTCCGCTGATAATTTTGATTGGTCAAACTGCTTGGACAACGTTGGCGTATCGGTCGGTCGGGTACAGCAAAACTGTGACCGGGTCACACGGAATGTGGATGTTTCTTGTCAAAACCATTTTTTAATTTCGTTTTTTTTTTTTCTTATCTTTTGCAAAACTTTTTTTTTTTAAGTAACTCACTATATTAACTACTAAAAGTTAAATGAAATATATAAAAAATCTAAACACTCCTAACAAACATTTATAATATGCACAAACTGCTTTTTATCTATGTAAATTTACCACTGGTCACCTGAATGGATGGATGGACGGAGGGAAGGATGGACGAGGTTAATTACACGTGTGCTAAAAATAATATAAATAAATACTGTATAAGTAAGTCGATAATTTGAAGAAAAAAAAAGCAAAGTTCGATAAATATTCTAATAAATCCAATTATTAAAACTTTGCAATATTTCGATAAAAATAGATCTTTCTTTTGTTATTTTAGGTGTGATGATATTTAAATAGGTTTGTATACGAAATGTTAAAACTGGAAATGGGAATACCGAAACGCTGCATGATGTTTATATAAATAATTAAAATAAGGTAAACAATAAAGTAAACATTATCTAAAACGAAAATTTTTAAAAAATGTAAAAATCTCACATATATATATATATATATATATATAATGTATACATATGTATACATATATAATTAAATTATTTTAAAAAATCATGCAATGAAAAAGAATATTATTATTCAACTTTAAATGAATTAAAATAAAATTTACTTTGTTTAAAAAATTATCTCTATCTATCGATTGAAGAAAACCTATGTAAATAAATAAATATCGATCACAATATTTGTATGTCTTTTTTGTGTCAAACAATGTGATGCAGAAACAAATGTGTGAACTATGATGAACTTGAAGTGTGTGTGTGTGTCCGATATTCTGCCCCCACCAATTACTTTTCATCGACCTGCTCCTCTCCACAGGACATTCACAACCGAACAGGATTTCATGGGTATCTTCTTTTTCTCTCTTTTTACTCTAAAAACAAAGTTTATTAATTAAATAAAAACTAAAAAAAAGAATTCTCTTTCTCGTTACCTGTTACCAATTTGAATTTGATTAATAAAAATTCTGTCATTTGTCAATATTCAAGGTATCGAATAAGGATTCAAAGTTTCTGTTTCATTGATATTTTTATACGCAAATCAATAACTTGTCTCTTGCTATTATTTCTTTTTTTTAATCAAAGATTTGGATATAATACACAAAAAAAATATGTCTTTGTTCTAAGGGTGGAAGTGAGGCCAATAAAATGTCCTTGTTTAAAAAAACAACATGAAAATTGAAAATAATACAAAATAACAAAAATAATAATTTAATATTGAGTATTAACTTAGAAATATATTTTGTTTGATATCAATGTCAAGTGAAAAGTTTCTCCTAAAAGTGAAAAGGTGGCAAATTTTGCAAATAAACATAAAAGAAAAAATATTAATAGACAAGAAAAAGAAAAAAAACTAAAAATAATTTATAAAAATATTTTCTGTTTGTTTGTGGAAATATATTTTTTATTTGTAAAGTTTTAATATTTGGTGTGGAATAGTGGAAGACCATTTCAAATCAATCCTAAAGGCACCTGCCTGTTGTGACCAAAGATATAAGTTCTCCACAGATACTAGGGGTATTTGAGTCCAGAAAAAAAAAAGAAAAGAAAAGGACACTTTTTCAAATGCTGATTTTCTAGGCAGGTTGATATTTATGCTAAACTTAGTAAATAATTAACTTTTAAAAGCACCAAGATAAACAATTTTTCATCAATTTGTGTAGAAAATAATTAAAATGTCTCTTCTATTAAAACCATAAAGAAATGAAAATCTCTCTCCTTTTTTTTTCTATAAATGGCTCTTCCACAACAAACTGGATTCTGTAATCTTTACAGAAGAAAAGCCACTGTCCAATAAAGGCTTATAACTAATATAAAGTGACTATAGATAGGAATCGATATAAAGTTAACTGCTGATAAAACATGTTTTCACTTATGTGTATTACAACTGTCAAAACCTCCACCTTTTTTTATAATCCTAACAGAAGTTATCATTCTGACAGGAAATTAAAAACCAAAAATGCCCTATTAGAAATTTTTTCAAGTTACAAACGATATTTAAAATATTTGGCACCATACATATGAACATCCCGATCTAACAAGGCTATTTAAGAATATGACTCGAGTTTTAAAGTTAATGTTTTGGTTTTGTAGCAATTTGCAGTGTTGAATGAAATTAACTTTGGCGCAGCCTATTCTATGACCAATTTCCTTTTCTTTAAATTTGTTATAACTGTGATCCATACACCGAGGTATTTGAAGTGTTTAGTATTTACTAATACCAAATCCGGAATTTTTATGATGGATTCAGGCGAGATGCCATCACCGCTTTCATACCAATTCCAACTATTCAAGGAAACCAATTTAATTGATAGTCAATAGCAATAAAAAAATAACTTTTTTTCAATTCAACTTTTATTCATACATTTCTTTACGACTTTCAAACCAATTCAAAAAACTATCTACTTTGAAAGTATCTAATTTCAAAGACTATAATCCTATAAAAATATGTAAAAATATATTTTCTTCTTCATGCACAAAAGTCAGGGAAATTACCAAATTAATTTTATCACTACATTTTTATTTATTGAACTATTTAAATTTTTAAAAAAATGATATATATGAAAGTAAAAAAAATTTATTTTTGATATATTGATGTAACTTTTTTTCTATTTTTGCCATTCAACTACAAATACCCCAACTGAACAAAGCCTTTTTTTCTCAAACATAGCAGACATCAGCTCAGTATGCAAAAGCTAGTTTCCTTCTTCCACTTTAAACCATCAGCTCAGTTAAAGCTCACCAAAGTTTTCTCACCATTATGCTAACCACCCCCATCCAAAGATACAGCAATAGGTGTATTTTTTTTTATATTTGATAACAATTTCAAATGCATGTAAAATAGTACCTCTATTATTGAAAAAAAAGCACATGATTTTATGATCCGAGATTATCCACCTTTTAAAAGTTAAATGAATTAGAAAAGGATAATATAATTGAGTGTATCAAAAGTATTTTCATTTTTTAAAGCCCTTTACTCCAAAGCTTATTTTATATACACATCTAAAGACTACCTATAGCTACACTATATTATTATTATTATTCATTATGGCATATCAAAAATATATTTGATTTTTTTACATAACTTTACTTGGAATATTATTTCATGTATGCATCTAATAAATATGGCTCTGCAGTGAATCCCAAGAAAAAAAAAATATGAAAATAAAATATATAAACAAAAAAAAAAATAATTCAAATTAAAATAAGGCATTTGCGGTTTCCTTTAAAACCGTTACTTTTTTCTTTAATTCTTTCTTTCTTTCTTTCTTTCTTTCTCTCTAAACCACTCTTTCTATATTACTCTCTCAACTAATCAGAAGGCAACCTGCAAATAAAAAGAGGAAGAAGAACACTAAACATGGTTGAAAAACAGTGGAAATTTTGCTGGACCAGTGTCTAGACATTTGTGGCTAAAAACTGTCAAAAATCAGAGAGGTGCCATGCATAACTTCCATTATATAAAAAAAAATAAAAAGAAAGGAATGCCAGAAAATAAAATAATTTTGGCCAATCAAAAAAATCGATACAAAGAAACTTTTGATGTTAGCCGAAACCAAGTTTCATGTCTGAGAGTTTTGTCGAAAAGAATATTAACTGATGCAGTCGGGAGGCAGACAAGGAGAAAGGACCACCAGAGAAACAAGCTATGCACATCGCATAAAGAAATTAATTGGTCATCTGCTTAAGACATTTTTCACCCTTTCTTAGGACTCCTAAAAAAGACGCCAGATTGACACCACATCTATTTCTAAGATGACCACTACTACCAAGATCTGACTTCTAAACTACCAGCTACTGACCCAAAACAAACTTTCTCCCAACTGTTACCAAAATCAGACTTACAAACAAACTTTTGTTACTCATTTTATGTACACATATAAAGACTATGTCTCCACTATATTATTATTATTATTATTATTATTATTATTATCATCAATGCTATTCAGCTGTAACGTTCATTTCAGATATTATCATGGTGGATCCAAGTTTTGAGATTCAAAAAATTTTGAGGCATAATTTTAAACTGGGCCTCAGAGCCACTGAAACATCTTGTAGATTTCAGAAAATGGAAAAAATTTAAACCAAATTTGCCAGCCAATAATAGTTTTAAGCGTCTTAAGGCTTTTTTTTTTTTTTTTTTTTTGGAATAAAGCTCAAATGTTTGATAATTATCAGTTGCCAATTATGATGTTTTAGATGAAAGGTAAAAAATGATTGATTGGTTTTTTCTACAGTTTATCAACACTTTGTAGGTTATTTAAAGCCAGAAATTTTTTTTAGATTGTAATAATCTGTTTTGCAGAGTGTGAGATAATAATGATTTAGTGATTCAAGTCTTACTAATTAACCCATAGCTGTGGATTCATACCTTTCCTGAAGGTATTTGCATGTCAATGAATATAACAAACCCAACTGGAATTAGAACTTGGCTCTCTGATTAAAAATTTCAAGCTATTTTCCATTACACCACCCACACATCAAAGCTTACAGTGCCTGGCACTCTCAAGTGGTCATCCATCAAGCTTGACATTGCTTAACTTTGGAATCAGTGTTTAGACATAATATATGGCTGTAAGGCCAAAGTAGAAAAGGTTTTAACCATTAGCGGTAACATGGGTAAAGGATGAGGAGTTATCATTATTTACATGATTTACATTTGGACTATTGTCCTTGTCTTTGTTGTTGTTATCTCTGTATTGTGCCCTCCAACCTTCACCAGGTGTATATCAATCCAGGTAACCTACAGGGAATTACAAAACTGAACCTTTTATTTAATCTACAGGTGCAGACTGTTCTACAGTAACCTAGTGGATTAAAGTGTTGGTTCGTTTATTTGGTGACATATTAATTGTGACTTCAATCTCTGGACTGAGCAGTGTGCACTTGGACTCAATGGAAACAGGATGAGCAATAACTTGGCAGTACTAAAAGTAAGCACTAGACAACATATAAACATGGGCAGTAGAATTTTAACAGTCTACCCCTGTAAATTAAATAAAGTGTTCAATTTGAAATTCCCTGTAGATTACCTGGGTAAATATACAAGTGAGGAAGGCTGAAAGGCACAACTGCTGAAACATAGTGATAACAACAACAAAGATGAGGACAATAGTCTGAATGTAAATAGTGTAAATATTTTTTGATATACCACAAAATTTGAGCTTGTAGAGTTTATGAAGAAAAAATTTAAAAATCTCTACAAATTAAGATTTGGTAAGACAAACAAATTACCATGGATACATTATTAGAACATATTCTGTTAATTAATTTCAGACAAAATGAAAAATCCTTTTTTATTGAAAATCTAAATAAATAAATTGTAAATTTTTCTATCCATCTGAAATCCCTCTAACTTGGGCCATACTTGCTCTATATATACATATTCTACCTTTTTGGAATCAGGATGATCCTGGGAATGAAATACTGCTCTTCATTTGGTGCTTGAGCATCTAGCATTGGGATTTGTGCCCAGATGGGGAGGGAACAGTTAAAAATTCAAATTTCCAAAATAACTGAAAAAATTAGTGGTTTTAAAAAGTTTGCAATTTCTGTTGAGTATTATTATTATTATTATTATTATTATTACTACAACAACAATAATAATAATAATAATGATCACACTCAGCATCCATTCCTCTAGTTCATTGCATTTGGAAGCTCAACCAGTCTGGATCCTGTGTCTTCAATCAGATGGTCAATGTACATCTTCTTAGGTTGACTTTGTGTTCTTTTTCAAATTGTCATGTTTTGCTTTCAAAACAACACACAAATTGAGTTTAAAGTATCACAAAAACTTAGTGAATTTAAAAATTTTTTGTTTAAATTCAGTTTAAAATATCTCCAAAACTTTATGAATTGATGAAATCAATTTTATTTCTTCAAAATGCCAAGGAATCAGAGTTAAAGTGAGAAAGTTTGTGACGTGAGGTTTTGAAGTTCCACTGAGTTTGTGATTTGAAAAACTCAACTCAATTGAAGTTCACAGAGTTTGTGAATTGAAGAACTCAAATTTTCGCATTGAATTGGAATCTCAGTCCAAATCAGTCTTTTGGTCGGAATTAGACTTATAACCCAAATCAGAGTTAAAGTGAGGTTTGAAGTTCCATGGAGTGAATTGAGGAATTCAAAGTTATTTCTTCAAAATTATCATTACTGTTTTCAAAGCTGGACCAGAGGACCCTTTAGTTTTGGGCCAGAGGCCAAATTAGCCCTCCACGGTCTCTAGCTTAAAAGTTGACACAGACTGCAGGTTTTAAGCTAGTTATTAATAAAATAAAATATCCCTACTGAGTACTTTTGATATATTCACAATATCATCTCCAGGGTTATGATGGCTAGGTCAATTAGTTGTGTGTCAGAGGTAAACGTTTGTTTTTGTGGTTAAATAGTTAATGATTGCAGTCATGTGTAAAAGGTGATTTTTGAAATTTTCCCTTATTGTAATGGTTATAATGTCAGGGAGTTAACTTAGTTAAAAATTGAGTTCTTGTGGTAGGCTTCATTAAAAAAAAAATGTTTATTTATTAAATTTTGTATAATTTTAAAAAACCTTCCCTCTACCTTAGATATGCCGATGATATCTTAATAAAAAAAATGTAGTTGAAATACATGAACTACAACAAGAATTAAAAAAAAAACTTTGTCCTTAAATTCACATATGAAGTTAAAAATAATAATAAAATTCCTTTTCTTGATATATCGATAGACACCAATAATAATACATTCACTACCTCCCCATTTAAGAAATCTACTAGCAGAAACTGATGCACTCTTAATTATTAGAGTGAATGTCTCCCAACTGCTATAAAATAGCAATTATACAAAATTTAATAAATCATGCAAAAGTTAATTCATCCGCAAAAAAGATTTTTCTACACTGAACTAAAAAGCATTAAACAAATTCTTATTAATAATAGCTTTCCTAACTACATTGTTGATGAACAAATAAGGTGATCTATTACAAATCTTAATATAAATCAAATAAAATATAATATGTCTTCAAATAACCATAAACACATCAATGTTCTTCATAATCAGATGTATTCTAAATATAAACAAGATTAAAAAATCCTAAAAAAAACTCATAAATACTAATATATCCTCAAAAGATATAAGTAAAAAAAATAAAATTAATTATATACTATACCAAATTTAATACAACCAACTTTATCATCCATAATAACTTCTCCCCACCAGTTGATGCCTTGCAGAAAACCAACACTATACATCAATTTAAACGTCCCTTGGGAGATTGCATCTCTGAAAAAAATGTTAACGTATATGTTGGTCCTTCTACAATAACACTATCAAGACTGCTCACTCTACACATGAATGATTCATCCTCCATTACACAAACTCAATATGTCTAAATTATGTAATCAGACATACTTAAATGAAAATATTCTGCCAAAATATATGGAATATATATATATATATATATATATATATATATATATATATATACTACAGTTCAAAAGTTTGAAGTGACCCCCCCCAGAAATTAGCATGGGATGAACTTAACAGTAGAGCAGAAAGAAATGAAAAAATATCTTACAGTCATTGAAAAAAGAATGTAATTAATTATCAAACTGTGGTGAACAATCACATAGAAGCAAGTGAGCTAGAGTGGCTTGCATCTGGTGCAAAGGAAAATAAGTTCCTTACCTCAAAACATGGCACATAGCATCAGCATTTTGTTTGTTGAAAATGGCATTAATCTTTACTCTTCATGTTCGACTGTTCCAACATTATATGCTGTAACAGTGGCTTTCGTACAGCTTAGCATGGTTCGACCAATAGCTAGTCGTGTGCTGATTGGTTGGACTGGAGGAGGCTGTTTGCCTGGGTAACTGAGGAAAAAAGTGAAGAACGCTAATTGGTTAGTCAGGTGTTGGTGTTGGTCTGATAAAAG
Source organism: Acanthosepion pharaonis (assembly GCA_903632075.3). Taxonomy (NCBI): domain Eukaryota; kingdom Metazoa; phylum Mollusca; class Cephalopoda; order Sepiida; family Sepiidae; genus Acanthosepion; species Acanthosepion pharaonis. Next base: position 1,776,779 of record CAHIKZ030004736.1, on the reverse strand, counting down.
AGAGATGAAGCAGTGAGAAGGGAGAATGGGTTTATGTTGGTGAAGTGTGTGGAACTCAAGAATGGCAGATTGAACACGCTGTATTTTGTATTGTACGAATGACGTCCGAGGAATAGAAACTCTTTTTTAACTACACAAACTTATACTTTGAGAAACTTTTTCAATGAATGCCAAAGATTTGTGCTGCAGTAATCTAGATGAAAGAAGGATATTTTGATGAGAGCAAAAATTTAATCATAAAATGCTATTTTTTCTTTTTTGTCATAATAAAATTTCTAATAAAAAATCATGTCTCACTTTTTCTAACCATGTATAATAATTTTCTCTTATTTAAAGTACAAAACAACTACTTTTTGGGCCAATTTAAAAAATTACCAGGGGTGGCCTCAAATTTTTGAATTATAGTATAATTATATATATATATATATATATATATATATATATATATATATATATATATATATATATATATGAAAAATTTGAAAAAACAAACAAAAATCCTTAAATGTAGTTAAAATGAAAGAAATGTCGACGTCTTTCATTTTAACTACATTTAAGGATTTTTTGTTTGTTTTTTTCAAAATTTTCATTCTGTTTTATATCCATTTACATTTATATATATATATATATATATATATATATATATATATATATATATATTGAAAAATTTTTCTTTTAGAAATTATTATTAGATTAACTTATTTGATGTCTTAGCAACATGCATTTTAAAATAAAGTATTCATATATTCAATACATTCAATCTGCTGGTACAATATATAGAAGGTTGATTACCAAATGCTTGAGCAGTGTAGTGTGATAATGAAAAAGAGTTGCATCAAGCAAATCATTCCAAAAATGTTCATGTAAAACATAAAAGATAAAAGTCTGGAAAATATGGAATTTTGCAGAAATTAATCAGAGGATTAATTAGTTTCTGAAGATTGGAATATAATGAGAGGAAAAAGAAAAGATGCCAGAAGCAAAGTTCCAAGACTGGAATGCATGATGTTAATAATAAATGGAAAATGAAATTCTTTAACTCTAGAGAGAGACAAAACATAAAAGCTTCATGCATCAATGGTAAATTTGATTCCAGTTTTTGATGTTTGAGTACCTATTTAAAAGCCTAACATAGAACTGTTTTTGTTCTTTCTCTTTCTTTGCTTTGTGTTTGTTTTTTTTTAATGCAGCCTTTTTGAGAAATTTTCAGCCAAAGTTGCTGGCAATCTGCCAACTATAACTTCTCCAACCAGTTTTTTTTTTCTAGAGATGTAAAAATCGGTCGGTTTCATGTCTAAGAAATCAAAAAATAAAATGCCTGCTATCACATTAGTGTTATGTACCAACAGAGCAAAACAAAAATATAGCTTAATAAAGATTCAACTCTGATAACATTGGCTATTTTTTTATCTTCTTATAAATAAAATTAGTGAAATCTGATTCATTTATATTGCTTTCTTGGCCTTTTAATCCTGACATTTATTTGTGGTAGCATTACTTTTATTCTCTTTTTTTTCTTTTTTGCACGTGCATCTGCAAGTGTTTGCTTTGTCTTGTTATACCGTTGGCACAGGATGTGTGGGTGGGGTAATGGATAGAAGCTTGAAATGAGAAATCAAAGAGTTGTGTTCAAATTGAAGTCGAGTTCATTACATTAAATTACATGCAAATACTTTTTGAAAAAAATAAGAATATCTTTCCTCCAGCTATGTGTTAAATAGTAGAGCTTCTATCTGTAAAAATTATTATTATCTTAAAAAAATATTAATGCAATATTCACTCACTAAAAAATTAAATTATTCTTATAATCCAAAGTATGTTTCACCTTTATATAACACACAACGGGTCGATAAGCTGTAAAAAAAATATCATTGATATATTTTTATATCCTCCACACCAAAGATAAGCATAAAGCTAAAAATGCAGAAATAAAATGAACTGATGAATAGCATATACAAATAAATATAATTTTTTTTAATCATTTCACCCAAAGTAAGGCAATAAAGTTACTAATACACTGAGTTACTAATGTTGCTGGACATGAAGAATAGGATAAAAAGATTATTAAGGAGAAAGAACAATAAAAAAAAATAGGAATTAAGAAGAGAGAAGATAATGATTGACATTGCATTTAGTTTTTTAAAGATCAAAGTTGACTGGAAAGCAAGAGGCTAGAATGAGAAGTGAAATATATATATATATATATATATATATATATATATATAGTGTTGACTTCTATGTTCACTTTTATATTTACACACGCTCTATCTCTGATATTGAGCACTTTATTCCATAAATATAGCACACCTTAAGACTATATTTCTTTATAGATAGATAATATTAGTGGTAAATATACACATATTTATGTAATCATATATCTAAAATATATATAAATATATATACATACATACATACACATATATATTTGTATAAAAAATAAATCCAAGAGGATAGAATCCAGGTAGAACTCAATGTCTGGAACAGAGTAAGGATATAATAAAAAGGCTTAAACACTAATATTCCATTGTCATAATTTATTCCATTGGAATCATAAATACAATCCAATTCATCAGACCTACAAATTCAAAAAGAAAACAGAAACGAACAACTCCGGGAATAAAAAATAAAATTTAGTGAGAGTGTATGTATGAGAGTGTGGGACGAATGTTATAGAGAGGGGTAACAGACGACAAAAGAACAGGAAGGTCTAAAGATGAAGTGGGGATAAAAATTTACCAGAGAGAAGTTTTAAAGAGGGGAGTCAAAGATGGTTTAAGTGAGATGTAGTAGCACGTAGGTAAGGTGGGGTGTATTCGTTTCCTTGGTCAACTGTCGACTGAACTCTCACACACACATGTATCACACACACACACACACACACACACAAAGCACATTCTTAATAGCTACATTTTTAATATCTTTTCCTTTATTTTCAATTGTGTATACTTTAATGTAATTTCTTTGTGTTAATATATGTATTGTCATTTTTTTGGGGATCCATGTTTTTATGTTTCTTATCCTTACCCAGACTCAAATGAGTCTGGTAAATATTGTTTGTGGGACAAATGTTTCAGGAGATAATAAATATTTATCGAAAAACATACACACTTTGCAACTAAAGAGGTGATACCTGCAGCAAGAGAAAAATATATTTATGTGGTGTATACATATAGACAGACCTCAGAAAAAAAAGGAAAGAAAAATATGTGTACCCTTTCATGTGTGTGCATGTGCCATGTGGTTAGGTTGAAATTAAGAAGTCAGCTTTCCCAGGGAAAGAAATCTCTTTTCCATTTATATTGCTTATTGCCACACTAGCTAGTCCCCAGGCAGACAAGATCCACAATGCATCTTATGAGTACATTCACTAGCCGAGCATTAATTTAGTACAGATCAATTAATTCAGTAAGAAAGTCATTAGAAATGTGGCTTAAAAGACTGTTCTTGCAGTATCATGCCAGAATAGACTTTACACTCAATTTCACACCAGACTCAAGAAGCCAGGTGTAGGCTTAACCTGAGATAATGCCCAGTTAGAGGTGTTCATCCATAACTCATTTATTGTCAATGGCAACCCTAGAAGTGAACACCTGTGGGTCTGACTGATATGTACACATGTGAGAAAAAGACAAGAGAAGATTTGAGCAGTCTCTCAAACATCACAGAAGAGAATGTAAGGTCTGTATCCAAATGAAGGCTACAGGTTGGGCATGCACCCCACACTGGCCAAGAGTAATAGGCAAAGTATTAGAGCGGAATAAAATATAATCTTAAATAATAAACGATTGAAGTCTCCTGTTTTTTATTCATCCGCATGTGTTCTGATTAATTAGCACAATTCTCTTTATTGCTTATGCTTAGAAAAAATACTTTTTGATAAAAATTCTTATAAAAGTTTATGAATAAAAAATCTCAAGAATAAATAATCATATATGTTTTGAGAAAACAACGTTTCAAAGAGTATTTTTATTGTAATAAGCATGTGCATGTGTGTATATGCACACATGTACATGTGCCCTCCCACCAGTGGTGTAGCTAGAGGCACTGTCCACCCCACATGGCACTTTTATGACAGTAGCCCTTTTGTATCTGCTGTAGACTACAAGTCTATATAGGTTGCATTAGAATAAAAGTGGTTTTAACATCAGGACAATACTCACTGTTGAAAGATCTTTTTGATTTCAAGTAACTTAAACTATAACATATATATTGGCCTGTCTACTGTCTATAGAACAACAATTGACAGATGAAATAGTTTTTGACAACTGAAGAATTGAAGAATTTGCCAACAAAAAAGCATGAAAATTACTTTGTAGAAAGTTGTAATTTTCATTTCAGAAATAAAGATGACCCTAATTTTTTACACTTTTTTCCCTACATGTCATTTTTACTTCTTAAGTGTTACTGATAAAGTTTAAGTATGTTTGGTGTGTATTTCAAGCATACTATGTTTAACTATGTGAAAGTAATATTATAGTGGTATACAAACTAGTTTTATAACTTTAAGAGTGAGTTACTATGTACTATTTTTTTTTTTTTTTTGGGGACCAGGTGGCAGCAAACTCAAGCACACACTCTAGCTATGCCACTACCTCCCACCCATAAATGTATAACAAATGTTGCTCAAAATTTTATTTTTCCATCCTTTCATTTACTAATATACACATCCTTATTGTATTTATTACTGTTTCTGTTGGTGGATTATTCAACCTTCCTCACATCTATACTTGATCTAATTATTTTTTTCTCTCATGATGGTTCTCAAATATGTTTAACTCTTCCCAGATTATATTTCTAAAGTTTATAAGTTCTAAGGTTAATTAAATTTGTGAGTTATCTATCCAAATTAACCATGAAACATTAACAAGAAACCTGAAATACAAAGAAAAGACAACAAAAACAAAGCATAACAACAGAGACCATGTTTAAGTACTACTGACATCAAAAGGTTTAAAAATTTCACTGTGAGTGTGTGTGACATTTTATTAAAAAGTCATTTCACCCCAAGCAAAGCGATAATGCCACTAGGATGCAGGGGTTTACAGGAAGTGAAAGAGAATGAGAAGACTTTAGTGAGGAAGAGAACAATAAAGGATCATGATTCAGGAAGAGAGAAGATGGCAATTGATATTGTATTTAAATTTTTGAAGATTGTAGGTGGCAGGGAAGCAATAAATCAAAAAACAAACTATTACAATAGAACTGATAGTTGCATCAAGCTAGTTCAACAGTATAATGGTGACACCTTGTCGCCAGTCAAGTTGCACACTTAAATTCATGGAGTTGAGGAATTAAAAAGAATATTTCATCAGAACAATTGTCATGAAAATATTTCTAGAAAAGATAGAGGGAAGCTACTTCACATCAGTGAGAAAGTAACTGAAGTTGAGATGCCAAGTCAAGATCAATTACATTACAAGATCTTTAAATTTTGTTAAGAATCTCAAGATATATAGTAGAAGCTTCAGACCAGATATGGCAACAGTATTCAATGCATGAAGGAATGGTAGTTTTATAAACGTCCAAGATGGATTCTGACATGAATAATTGTCTGGCACAACAAAGTGAACCAGCATTCCTAGCAATAGACCTAGTAATTAATTCAATATAATCACTTGATTTCATGTCAGCAGAAAACACGAGCCCAAGAAAGTACAGTGTTGCTCTCCTGGAGTTTAGCATCAGCCATGCTAGTGACAGGTAGAAAATGTTCTCTATGGTGATTAAATGAAAGCAATTTTGTTTTGGAGGCATTTAAATTTACAAACCATTTCTTTGGAAATCTGTTTTGAGCGCATTTGCCAGTTTTACTTTGTCAAATCTGTTGGACTTCCTATTAAGACAAGAGTAAATAGTTGTGTCAACTGCATAAATACCTGTTTGGGAATTGATGACATCAGTTAGGTCATTGATAAAGATCATAAAAAGCATAGGTCTCAGGATAGAGCCATGGAGGACCCATACATTAATAAAAAAATGAACTAAAAGCATGACCATTCAACACAACCTTCATTACAGAATTTGTTCAGAATGATTGGATTTAGTTTAATATTTGTCCAGAGACACCATAGACCTTGAGCTTGTGGAAAAAGCCAGAATGCCAAACCCTGTCAAATGCCTTTGAGATATTTAGAGCCACAGCTCAAGCTTCACTGACCTTATCTAAAGCTCAACAAACAAATTCAGTGATAGCTGTTAACACATTGGTGGTTGACTTGGAGAAACATAAGCCATATTGCTTATGTGAAAGGAGACCATGTGAAGTAAGATGATTAACAAATTCAGTATTGATTAGAGCATCTAGTACTTTGTGAAAAATAGGTAGGAGACTAATAGGGAGATGATTTGAGGGGTCAGATGGCTCACTAGAGTTCTTAAATGTAGGAACTACAGAGGATTTCCAAGAAGCTGGAAAGTAAGAAGAAAGTAAAATTTGGAGAGAACAGGAGCCAGTTCAGGAGCACAATTCTCTAAGACAATTGCAGAGGTACTGTCAATTCTGCAAACCTTGTTGGGATCTACTTTAGAAATGATAACAGAGACCATAGACAGAGTTATGTATATATCATCAGTAGAGACTCTATTCTAGGGAAAAAATCAGGCAGAGATACTACAGATGAGTCAAGAGTGAAGTTGGAAGAGAATTTACAAGTAAAACATTTTGCTTTTAAAAGGAGTTGCCAAAATACAATTCCTATGTTAATTCAATTCAAATCAAACTTGTCACTTGTGAGTCTGAGAAGGAAGATAAAGTTTTTGAATTAAAAGAAAGTGATGAACTCCAGAATAGAAGAATCAAAATTCTAAATCTCTTCTGTTATTCCGTTTTGTGCTGCAATGCAGGCATTCAACATAATTACTGAATTTTTAACAGGGATTTTAATATTAATTTTTATGGTCTTTAATCAGATATCAAAGTTTTGGAGCTGTTGCTACTTGATATTTTTAGAAAGACCCACAGATGCACAACACATGTTGTAAAGCATAATGTAAAACTATGACTGCATTTAGAGACATTGTTAGTAAGATATTTGTGTAACCAGATGTTTATATTTATTACACAGAGATTCCATCATACTAATATAGCAGCAGGTTAAATATGAAATTACTTACTGAACAAGAATGGCATAGATACAGTGTAGAAACCAATATTAAACAGGAATAATATCAGAGCTTATGAATAAATAAAAAGTAAATTGAGAATCAACCATTATTATATTATTATTTCTATATTTGAAGAAGCATTTCTTTATTATTATATAATTACTAGTTTATTATTGTTGCTTTTGGTGAAACATTTTTCTATTGCTATCTTATTACTATCTTTATTAACTTTGAGTCTGTTATTATTAACTTTTATTATTGATGAAACATTTTCTATTGCTATCTTATTACTAGTCTGTTATTGCAACTTTTGATGAAGCTTTTCTTTATTATTATATTATTGCTAGTTTATTATTGTTGCTTTTGGTGAAACATTTTTCTATTGCTATCTTATTACTAGTCTGTTATTGCAACTTTTGATGAAGCTTTTCTTTATTATTATATAATTGCTAGTTTATTATTGCTTTCGGTTTTCATTGCTATTACTAGTCTGTTATTGCAACTTTTTGATGAAGCTTTATTATTATATTATTTTATTATTGTTGCTTTTTGCTATTGCTATCTTATTACTAGTCTGTTATTGCAACTTTTGATGAAGCTTTTCTTTATTATTATATAATTGCTAGTTTTTGGTGAAGCATTTCATTATTATTATTTTATTACGAATTTAATTTCACATTATTGTTGTTTTAAATCACAACAAACAACAATCACAAGATGAAATTAAACTTGCAATAAAATAATAATATGGGGACCAGGTGGCAGCAAACTCAAGCACACACTCTAGCTATGCCACTACCTCCCACCCATAAATGTATAACAAATGTTGCTCAAAATTTTATTTTTCCATCCTTTCATTTACTAATATACACATCCTTATTGTATTTATTACTGTTTCTGTTGGTGGATTATTCAACCTTCCTCACATCTATACTTGATCTAATTATTTTTTTCTCTCAGGATGGTTCTCAAATATGTTTAACTCTTCCCAGATTATATTTCTAAAGTTTATAAGTTCTAAGGTTAATTAAATTTGTGAGTTATCTATCCAAATTAACCATGAAACATTAACAAGAAACCTGAAATACAAAGAAAAGACAACAAAAACAAAAGCATAACAACAGAGACCATGTTTAAGTACTACTGACATCAAAAGGTTTAAAAATTTCACTGTGAGTGTGTGTGACATTTTATTAAAAAGTCATTTCACCCCAAGCAAAGCGATAATGCCACTAGGATGCAGGGGTTTACAGGAAGTGAAAGAGAATGAGAAGACTTTAGTGAGGAAGAGAACAATAAAGGATCATGATTCAGGAAGAGAGAAGATGGCAATTGATATTGTATTTAAATTTTTGAAGATTGTAGGTGGCAGGGAAGCAATAAATCAGAAAACAAACTATTACAATAGAACTTATAGTTTCATATTAATGTCATGCATGGTATCCAACTACTTCAGAAATGTCTAAACTTTCAGCTCTATACAACCATTTTCTCAAATCATTGATTAAAAATGTCTTCAAACAACTCCCTTAAATCTCAACACATTGGATACTACAACACAGAGTGTCAGGGTGGTTTGTTGGCAAGGCCCACATAACCCTTTGGTGGGTCATTTTCTGATTTCTTTTCTGTGAGGGTTATTGGGAGTTGGATGCTATGGTGATCTTCTAAGCATAGCTTAGATGTAGAACAAAGCCAAAGGTATGGGGCACCCAGTGAGGATCAAACTTACTATTCAGTTGTAATTGAATTACCAAGACAAGATTGCTATTACACCATGTCGAAGTGCCCTGGGAGTGGGATGCTATGATTGATTGCTTATGAGATCATGGGACACCAGAACCACATTTTTTTTTCAAAAATTTTTAAATATTTTGAATATAGAAAATGTGAGTTAATTTCAATGTAATACTCGTATATTGGAATTTTCCAGTGACCCATGGGTTGGTTCTGTGGGACTGTGTGTTGTAAAATGGACTCAGGTACCAAACAACACACCGGTGGGTCATGGGTAATAAATAAACAGTATTAATTAACATTCAAGCTGGTAAATGCAATTAATACTGTTTATTTAAAAAACAGAGCATTTACTTATAAATTTTACTATAAATTGTATCTGTTAAAATAACGTATAAACAGAAAATATATTAAATATGTCCTGTATGAAAGCAAATTTTATCATTACCATTATTTCAAGTAAATTGTGTATTCCACTATAAAATAATTTATCATTATCATTATTTCCATTGTTGAGATAAGATCTATTCAGACCCTTACAGCTGGAACATGACATGGCACTTCCATGGAGTTAAATCACCATCATTTCCCCCACATTCCAAATGTAAGGAGAAAATTCAACTCAGCTTTTTCTCAACAAGAGTCACTTTGAGGAACAGACTACCAGATACATGCTTCCCTGAACAATAAGATATTGACTCCTTAAAAGTCAAGGGTCAATTGTTATCTCTCCTCCTTATAATCTTCACTTCCTACTCTCTCCTCTTTCATTCATATCACATACTTCATTCATCATTACCCTTTTAACAGTAGCTCTCTACCTTGAGTAGCTCTCGAGCCTTGTATTGAGGGAATTTTCAAAAATGATTCCCACTTTGATTCAATGTCAGACAACACAAACACTTGATAAACTTCCTTTCCCAATGGTTTTTCCTCTTCAATCATTCAAATAAAATGGAATGGAAAGTGTTGTCATGCCTCCTGGTTCATTAGAGTCTCACAAACAATATTTGCTTGACTTATGTGAGTCCAGGTTAAAAAAAAAAGGGCACAAAACATGGAATTCAAATAAACAATAAGCATGTTAATTGTTGCAGAAACTGACCCAAAGGACAAGTGAATTTCTGGGAAATAAATTTGTGAATTGGAATAGTTGTGTATGGGCTAATGATGTTTCAATGACGTAATGAGAAAGAGGACTGTTCTTGTCATGTGCTAGTTTTAGTCAGTAGGATGAAATAATAGGTAAATAATGATAAGGAAACTGCCCTCTTTTAGACCATTTTTTTAAAATCATTTTACCTCCAGCAAGGTGATAAAGCCACTAAGATGCAAGAGCTTATTGAAAGTGAAAGAAACTCAATATTGAGAAGAAAGGACAATAAGAGAGTAGGATTGAAGGAGGCAGAAAATGACAATCAATGTAGCATTTAAACTTTTGAAGATCGTAGTTGATAAGCAAGCAAGAAGTTAGAAGAACGTTCCAGGAGTGAGAAATGTGAGAGAAAAAGCGATTAGAATTAGTTATACCTAGCAATTTTAACATAAAAAATGATTAGACCTAGCTATCAAGCAAGGCAATGAAAGCCACTGGGGTGAAAAGAAACAGAGAGGCCAATAAAAGAACCAAATTATAGGAGACAGAAGATGTTGCATTTAAATTTTTGAAGATTGTAGTTGAGAGTTAAGCAAGAAGCTAGAAGTGAGTTCCACAGGCGAGAAGTACGAAAAAAGACTGAAGTCAGCAATGGCAATAAAGTTTGGTTTAAAGTCAGTGTTGCAAAAAAGTATCCAGAAATCACCAAAGGTAAATCCTGGAGTTATTTCCTGAGATAAACTGCCTAAATCGAATCCTGAAGTTTGACGTTGATAGAAATAAATTCAAAGTCAGATCCAAAGTTAATTACTGAGTGCTTTGTAGAGATTGGTGCAGAATTTTGGTTTTTATATTCAACAAAATGAATGAACGCATATTGAACATTGCTTTGGAAGGTTTATTTTTTGTATATAATTCCAAACATGTATCCTTCTTGTTAGACAGAGACCCCCCCCCTTCCTTCTTTGTAGTAGGTAGTCACCTTGATTAGTTAGTTGCTGGTTCGTGGAGTGGACTTGCTTGTCTGGCTTTTTTATGAAAGGGTAGAGAGAACTGACCTTGAAGCCAAATTTTCTTGGGTTTATATTGAGAACAGTAAGTGGTTGGGTAGTTTGTTCAAGATTATCCTTCATTTTGGCAAATGGTGTTTGATCTTTTGTTTTGCTTATCCAAGTATCTGCTTCCAGAAACAAAATCAGCTGATTGACTTGTCCTTAAGAATGTTGGTGTTAATGTTCATGAGGTACTAAGGAGATTATAAGTCGATGATACTTATCAAGGTATTTTACCTCTATTGAAAACAGAACAGAAATTAAAATATGCATAAAGATTGTTACCTTAATTTTTATAAAAAAATCATCAGATCTTTTCTGTTAATTCGCCCCAAATAATGTAAAGTTACTTATCACAAATGTTAATTCACCACAAGAATTTATAAATTTTAAATCAAAGTTTGCTTTTTATTAACTTTTTGGCACTCTTGAAATTATAATTTGTAAATGTTGCTGAAGTATAGAACAACCTCCACATTGTTGGATATAATCTGATTATATCGGATTATTGGAAAGGATACATGTTTGTATCCCAATTATATTCATCTGTCACAGTATGAATTTCATTGACCCAGAAACATCAGCTCACACGCAAACAATCCAAAGTACTTTGCGGAACGCCAAAATGAAGAATAAGTCCATGTTCGGGATTCATCGCAGCATGATGAACTTTTTTTTATTTGTGTGGGTTCCTTTGAAGACGTAAGGCAAAAAATAACAATGAATGCATTTTTGAACAAATTTTAAAGGACATTTCTGAATTTTCGTGTAAATTTTCGTAAATATAAATTCTTATTTTGGGGGAAATTAATATTTTGATGTGAATTAACAGAAAAGATCCCAAACATCTTTCATGTGACATATTTTTATATGGTGTGAGAAAATAGCATAAAAAATAATAATCCAGAGTCGTAATTCCAAAGGGTCAAATCAAACTCATAAAAACAAAATAAAAATTACCAGAGGCGTAAAAAAAAAAAAAAAGAGGTAAAAAAAGATATTTGTATTCAAAATTCCCAAATACCAATATTCACCCACAAAGAATCAAGAAATTTACCCATCAACCAAGGTAGCGTTCTTTTACTGGGATATTAATACTTAAAAACCGCAGTCCGTGTGGACTTTTAAGCTAGCTCTTGCAGAGGCCTAAGTGGGCCTCCGCCCAAAACTAAATGGACCTCTGGTCCTGCTAAGAAAACAGCGTTGATAATTTTGAAGAAATAACTTTGAATTTTTCAATTCACTCCATGAAACTTCAAAACCTCACTTAAACTCTGATTCTGACTATAGGTCCGATTTGGGCTGAAACTCCGGATTGGGCCATAATTTCAATTCATGGCGAAAATTATGTTCTTCAAAGCACTAATTCCGCTGAACTTCAATTGTGTTGAATTCTTCAAATCACAAACTCAGTGGAACTTCAAAACCTCACATCATGAAACCTCTGACTTTAACTCTGATTCTTTGGCATTTTGAAGAAATAAAATTGATTTTCTTAATTCACAAAGTTTTGGAAATATTTTAAACTGAATTTAAAACATTTTTTTTTAATTTTTTGTTTTTGTGTTATTTTAAACTGAATATAAATTAAAATCACTATTTTTTTTCAGTTATTCACTATTTTAATTTTTAACTGTACCCTCCACATCCAGACACAAATACTAATGCTGAAGCGCAAGATGAAGAACTGATTTTCAATCCTAATTGCCCCCACTCAAAAAAAAGTGTTTGTTTGTTTGTTTGTTTGTTTGTTTGGGGGGGGGGTATGCCGCTGTAGGGCAAGTGCGACCACACTAGATGGATTTCAGACAGAATTTGCCGTTTATATATTTATTTATTTAGAAGAAAAATTGTGATTGGTCAAAGCTGATAGGGGTGTGTAAACAATTACCATATATCAAGACCTGCTAAAGTTGACCTGATTTTGATTTTCTTTTTCGACAGAGAGCGTAGAGAACATGATTTCTTTTACAAGGTAAGAGTTAGTTTTCTCTTTCCTCGCCACAGATGGAAATACATTTTTATACTTAAAAAATTTTATTGTTTCAGTCATCTTTATTTTATACATTATTAATCTTTTCGTTTATTTTTTTCCTCTTCCATGATAAACATTTCCATTCTTTATTCTAAAGACTTTTCTAAATTGTAACCATGTTGTGTTGTCTCCCAATCTATAACGTAGTGGTAATTGTTACCCTGTGTTAACTGACGACTGATTTATTTGTAGTCGTTTGACTTTAAGCAAAATAGGGTAAGTCCATTTTATCTCACAACCCCTTAAACAAAGAGGTTTTATGCTCTTCGTTGATCTTAGACTTGTCCCAATTATTTAGTCGGATATATATATATCTTTGTAACTAGTTCTTTTTATTGGGGATCTCGATCTATCCCTAAACTCATCTTTATTCTAAACTTCCGAGTCCATGTCAGATCCGTGCGTACTATTCGCCATAGTTTCTTTCCTACTTAATTTGCTTTCGCCATCAGAAGCACACATCATTTCCTCACTTTCAGGCATCTTGTTTTTTACTTCTTCTATCTCGACTTCTTCGTCGTCAATTCTAAGTCTTCTTATTTGATCAGAGTGAGCTAGTATAAATTCTGTCTATTTGTTGTTATTACAGCTGTATTATGTCCCTTTTGTACAATGGTTCGCTTTTTTCGGTACTTTTTTGTACCACGTATTTTCATTTGTCAAATAGGACATTATTATAGGAAATGTAATGTACCTTTCCATCAATACAAAAGGGCTTTGCACTCTATTTGTATACGGAATGGTCCTATAATTCAGTAATAGTCTCGGTAGGTAAGCATACGGTGTCTCCCATTTTCATTGTCTGTTTTATAATGGCGGCATCCAGTTTGTTTTAAACATGAACAGTTTCATAAAATTCTGGTGCATTGTCAAAGACTAACGATTTTGGCATCCCATTTCTGGTAAATATTACCGTGGCTGCCTTCCTATCCTGAGCCCTAACAACTTCAGGCCACCCAGAGAATGAATCGACCAAAATAAAAAATTTCTATGCCTTTAACTTAACATGCGCATAAACGTGGGCATATAGCTTCTTTTTTTTCTTTAGGCCATGAGTTTTGGTTTACCAAGAGTTTTTTTTTTATTTCCATACATTTTGGGCACTTTTGTACATATTTTTCTATATCAGGGGAATACGCAGACCACCGCACTTCTAACTTTAATCGTTTCTGTGTTGTTATTCTACAATGAACATCATCATGTACAGTTTTTATTACGTCTTTCTTTTCATAACCTTTCTGGCGTTATTAAAACAGCTCTATTGCATATGACCTTTCTCTATAGTTAACTTATGCCTTATCTTTTTATAGGGTCCCTCTGCTTGAGAACATTCTATTTGTTTCTTTTTATTATACATACAATTTTGCTTAATAGTGGATCCTGCAGTTTCAAATGCACGACTATTTAGGGGCAATACATCAGTTTCAATTCAGTGTAATATTTTATCTTCTGAATTGCCTGATCTTTCTAATCATTCATTGTTGAATTTTAGTCTTGATAGGGGATCAACATATGGAATAGTGTTTCCTTTCATATATTCGATGTTAAAGTCAAATGTCATGGGTTTTATGGCCCATCTTAAAATTGTAGATGTGACTTTAGATAACTCCTTTCTAGGGGTTAAAAATAAATTCTAAGGGTTTATGGTCTGATTTCAACAGAAACTTTCTGCTTTATAAAAATTGACGAGCTATATCTGTGCCCCATGCAATAGCTAACGTTTCTTTTTTTAATGTCTGAATAGTTAGCTTCTAAAACGGTATATTATGGGGCTGCCTTCTTGAAACAAAATGGCTGACACTGCTATTTCCTTTTTAGGGTCAAAAGTTTTTACAGTGGTGTTTTTACAACTGCTTCCTTTAAATTTTCAAATGCTATATTCTGCCATTGAGTCCATTTAAATTCATTGTTCTTTTTATGTAACTCCGCAAAATTACTTCACTTTATTTTGGCAAATATCTGCTAGAAAATGATTCCATTTCTTTTATATTTGTGGGTGTAGATACCTTCAAGATTTCCCTTATCAGATTTGTGTCTGGTGAAATTCTTTCTTTAGAAATCTAGTTTCCCCAGATATGCTTTTGTGTCGCAATTTAATACACATTTATGTTCATGCTTATCCCATCATTTTTAGCACCGATGTATAGATCGTCATATTCTTAATATCACCAGTTAGTACATTTTCAATTGCTCTCTGAAAAATAGCACTTGCTGTTTTTACACCATCTGATTCTATGTGAATAAACCTATCGGAGAGTTAATCGTAGTAATTTCTTTAAATTTTTAATCAATTTGTACCTGGTTATAGGCAGATTTGAGGTCAGTTGTGGCATAATTTCCCGACAACACATGAATAGCAGTTTCAATGTTAGGAATAAGGAATGAATCGGAGCAGATTTTATGGTTCGAACCTATTTTATAATCCCGCATATCTTGTCCATCTGGTTTAAAACGACAATGGGTGTGGCCCAATTACTACCACCGGGGAAACATGCTGTAAAATTTCTGGCTCCACCATTGTTTTTAGCTTAGAAACTACTAAAGGTACAATGTAAATGGGCCTTCTGCGAAATTCAAAGATGCAGTGACTATTTTGATCCCGGGGTTTACGACGGCGTTCAACCCGCGAGATGTGGCGACTGATAGTAAGGAAGGGGAACGCGTCCCGAACAACCCATGCCATAATCGAATCTCCTGTCAAAGAGCGATGTAGGAATGCCAACTTCGAGGCGAGTTTGTGGCTCGCCAAGTGTGGCATTCCCAGCCCATCCCCCATGACACAGACGTTGTGCACAGACTTCTCCGTCGACCTGATGCTTGCGTCCCCTCCATAGAACGAAGGATTGCGAGCGCCCGAGCGGCTTCTTATGATCCTTACAGAGAGGAAGTACGGACAATCGATAAAGGACAACCAGGAAAACGTATGTGGCACACGCCTCCGCCCTGCCCTTCACGGACAACCTCCGTCGACGCCAAGTCTGACCGGCCGCGTCGACCTTTGCTCGTGCTTCAGACCAATTTTTCTCCAGGTGGAGATCGGGTCCAAACCACACTCCAAGAATGCAGACAGGACCGATCCCCTTCCAGGCACCTAACCACAAACCCAGTCTGTAACATATTGTCTCCACATATCGATTGACAACCGACTTATCTGTAGTCGTTTGACTTTATGCAAAATAGGGTAAGTCCATTTTACATATCTCACACAACATGAATGCAGAAATCAGACTCCTGCTTTCTAGATATTAACAGAAGCCTAAGAAAACCCTAATTTTAAATTTTAAATGTAGTTGGAGTTTGACAAATTACAGAGTAGTCTTCTCTTATTTATTTGCAAGTAATTATAATGTAAACTCTATAAATAGAAAGTGACTTAAGATAGAAAGTGATGTAAGAACCTATGATGGTTTATTAATAAATTCATTTTAAAGAATTTCCTTTTAGTCCCACCAAACACGGTGAACTTTTTCCAAATATCTAATTCTGTGCAATCTGAAGTTATTGTGATTTTTTTTTTGTCTTTAGCCTAGAGAAATGAGTTACTCTCGAACCCTAAAATTGAAATCTAGTGAAGGTTACAAAAGCTAAGTCATGAGGTACATGTCTTAGCAACAGCTACAAGATCTGTCAAGCCAGGGCTCCATTGATTGGCTATTGAGGGTCACATGACTGACTAAGCAGTTTGCATGTCAATTGAAGAAGAGGAGGGAAAGTTAACTGAACAAATCTATTTTCAGTGACACATTTGATCAAAAATTATTTTTTTTATGTCAAGCAAGGAAAGAAAGACAAGTGTTTAAATTATGAACATTATTCATTTCCATGAGCTTATTCTCATTTTTTCTCTTTTTTCCAAAATTTTTCCTAAGGCTTGAAAATAACATACAACAATAGACTGAATACAATAAAGAACTGAGTAAATATGAAAGACACTTCTAAGATTTTCCTAACATTCAGCAAAAGGTCTCACTTGGAAATGTTGCTTCAACCTCATAATTTTATATTTTTTATTATAAAAAATTGTTTTTAAATATTATAAAAAATGTTAATTTTTATATAAATATGAAAGAAAAATATATTATGAAAAGCTCCTTCAATTTATTAAATAAAAATAAAAGACAATTTTTTATCTATTTTGGGCATTAACTTTATTGAACAACTATTTCCTTTCTTCTATCTATGGCCATCTTTCAGGAAACTTAAATTTGTTTATCTTTCTAAACAAAGAACTGTTCTAGGTGCTTGCTGAACTCTTCCAGGAAACTGAAATTATCTTAAGATATTTTTTAAGACTGAAATATATGAGAATCTCAAGGTGCAATATGGGATGAGTGCAAAAGATAAGTTAAAATTTCTCAACAAAGCTGTAAAAATATTTGCCTGATCACTAAAGAAACATTCCTTCTGGAATATTTATGTATGACTAATTTTGAATTATTTTTGCCTTCATCCGGTTAAATTTTGGAGCAATACTTGTTGAAATCAATCATTTTCTTCTCTGGAAGGCATTTATAGTATAGGACTCCATTCTGATCCCATCATAATATGCAACAGAACATTTATATATGGTTTCATAGGTTTTTGCATATATGGAAGTCACACATTAAAGTGACTAACATAACCAAGTTGGTATAAATTATTTTTGGTGAATTATATGCCATTAATCATGCCCAAGTAAAGCCTTTATTTGACCACTATCAGTCTCAGCTAATTTAATCTGACTGTGGAGTATTAAGTAAAAAATTTTCAATAAGAAACTTTACAAACCCCAGTTGACATGTTCAATAATTCACAGTATCTTCTCTATAAACTAAAAAATCTTTTTATGCATTTCAAATGCAATTTTACCTTTCTTAAAAAAAAAAAAAAAACATCAGCTTACTTTGTTGGTACCTTGACTTCACAAATTTAAGGGCAGTACTAGATTGGCAGGTTGGTCTCATAATTTCACTGTTTTTTGCTAATTGTTTCATCTCTCACATTTCTCACTTGTGAAACTTTCTTTTGCCTTCTTGCTTTCCTGTCAATGTTGATCTTCAAAACTTTAATTACAATTTCAATTGTTTATCTTCCATCTTCCAGAAACCTGTTTTATTGTCCTCTTTGTTTCTTTTGCTCTCAGTAGCCCCTTGCATTCTAGTGGTTTTCATTACCCTTGCTTGGAGCAAAATGATTAAAAAAATCATGCACAGATAGAAAGGCTTATTTACAAACAAAAAAAACGTAAGTACTCACACCAACACACATGTGCTCATACACATTCACCCACAAGTAGTCGGGTACATGCACACACCAATTCTTGTAAAATCAAACTTTTACACATAAACAAGCACTTATATACACTTGATCTTGTTAGTACTTACAAGTATTTATATTCCTGTACTCACTCACATACAAACATGCTTAGAAACATGGATACAAGCATTCACATAGACATATGCTATACTCATGCTCACATGTGTGCAATATAAAATTGATAAACAAAACTATACTAATTTTGAAAATAGTTGTTGATATGACAACTGTCATAATATAATCAAATGAAGTTAATTAAAAACTAAACACTTTTTATATCGCTTAATGATAAACATACAATGATAATTTTGGCCAATCCAATCATATATAGTGATTTTCCAAGTGTAGCTTAGATGTGGCACAAAGCCGAAAGTATGGGGCACCCAGTGAGAATCGAACTCACTACTCAGTGGTAACTGTTCGAGCAACACTAGCTTGCTAACCACTACACCGCCTCAAGGTGCATGAATCCAATCATATACATGTTGAATAAGCGAGCATTTTTAAGTAGAACTGACAAAATTCACAATAGCAACAATAATAAAAAGAACAAAATAAAATAATACAAGAAATGAATGATGTAATCAGTGCTGGCTTTACATATGGGCTAGAATGTGCTGCAGCCCAGGGACCCCAAGACAAGAGGGGACACCAAGCACCAAGATATAAGAACAAGGAGATTTACTGATTTTCAGATTGAAGTAATTTGGAACAATTTACAATATTTCGGCCTCTCTAGTTGGTGTGCATCTTTTAAATTCAATGGGGCCTCTTGAAGGAGCCCCATTTACATTTTGATGCATCTTTTTTATATGCATATAGATTTTTGGTGTAGACCTTTTAGTTTTGCATAATTTTGTCTACATCATCTAAAAATATATCATTTATAGACATGAGGGTGCAAACACACGTAATGAATGGGGGCTCCCCAAATTCTATTAACCAAAGGCCTCTTAAGACCTAAATCCGGCCCTGGTTGTAAGACAATACCAAACAACAGTAAAGCAAGGTAAAGAATCAGTATTCATATGCAAATGGGATACAGTCAAGTGATAACAACCTTTCAAAGCAAGAAAAAAAATATCAGGATAAGACCAGGAACTGTCCATTTTTATTGACAAAGAAGAAATCCCAACATGCATATGTAGCATTTGTTTCTAAATTTAGGGAGAGGAGATTTTTAGAAGTCATTCCCTTAGATTGACAACAACAATATGTTGTTTATTTAAACTTAAGCATAGTAGTGTAATAGAGCAAATATAAAATTTTGTAAATGGCACTTTTATTTGAAAGTTTGTTACTTTTATTGTTTGAGTGTCAAAAATGGATAGAAATCTATTCAAGTGCTTTCTCTCTTAGTGATGTTGGTTATTAGGTACATCTTACCCTTTAATTAGATCAAAAATTGTGTCAAACAGCCACATTTTTTGGAGTAATAGCTGAGTAAGGGATTGGAGGGGTGAACTAATGTCTTTCCTTAAAGCGATAAAGTATAAATGACACTTGAGACCCAAATTAAGCAGCAGCAGTAGAAAAACAAAATCCAGAATTTATACTGGGAGCAAACTGCCTGCATATGGATAGAAAATGAATTGAGGAGCTACACAAAAATAGAAAGAGGCGTAAGTCAAGTATGTTTATTCACCCCAGTTTTATTCAACCTCTACAGTGACACTATCCTAAGAAAAATGGACACCCTCCCAAGATTTATTGAGTGGCCATAATTTTAACAATATAAGATATGCAGATGACACTACAGGAACTTCTAGACAGGGTCAGAGAAGAAAGCAAATAAAAAGGACTTGTAGTGAGTACGAAATAATAACAATTCCTTTTACCCACTCCCTTCAAATTTAGGTGAGCTGAAGAAAAAGAAATTTCGCAAGCCCATGTGAAATTTTCTTTGGACCAATGAAAACCTTTACTTCACAGAGATTGGCCAGTGCTCTGAGAAAAGACGAAAATATATTTGCAAGCCTATATGAAATTGCTTTTGGACCAATGAAAACCTTGTCTTTACAGAAATTATCTGTTGAGCCAAGAAAGAAAAGGAAATAGTGAGACTATGTAAAATCCTTTTTCCAATAAAATAAGGGAAAAATTAAACCAACAAAACTTTCTGATCTATTTTCTGGAAACGAGCTACTGACACAACTTCAAGTGTGTAAATTCATGAATAAATTCCTTAACTTGTTTTGTTAAAATTACTCATGTGTTTCCTCATCACTATCATCCTTCATTGATCTTCTTGGCATTGGTAAACCAAATTCCTTGGACACATAATGAGGAAGGAGTAATTGGAAAATTTAACTCTCACAGGGCATATTGAGGGCAAGGGATATACAGGAAGGCAGAAAGTCACTTACCTGATGAGCTTGTGTGAATGGATGGCATTTGAAGTCTTAGCAAAAGGAGAAAAACTGCTAAAGCTGCATGTAAAGAACATATTTGAGAGAATCAAAGAATATGGTTTTAAGATTAGTGAAGGAAAATGGGAATTGTTTATGTCCTGACTTAAATATCTAGGACAAATTATTGATGAAAATGGTAAATGACCAGATCCTTCAAGGGTGAGCGTGATAAAGAATATGCTCACTCCAACAAATATAACAAAGTTACAATCATTTTTATGGTTTGATAATTACTATCATACATATATATATACCTAATATACATGAATTAAGAGCGCCCTTGAATAATCTGCTAAAGGAAGATGTGAAATAGAATTTGACAGATAAATGTCCAAATGCTTTCAAAGAGATCAAGAAAGTCTTAACATTGGATTTGTCACAAGCTCATTTTGATCCTAAATTAAAGATTGCGGTTGCATCAGATGCAAGTGATTCAGGTATTGGAGCAGTGATACTACACAAATGTGAAGACAGAACAACTAAACCAATAGCTCATGCTTCAAGATCATTAATTGCAGCTGAAAGAAGCTACAGCCGGATAGAAAAGGAAACATTGGCTATCATATTTGCCATGAAAATTTTCACAAACTCCTACATTGTAGAAAATTCATGTTACAGACAGACCATCATCCATTATTGTCCATATATGGATCAAAAAGGGATGTTCCCACACATACAGCAAATATACTGCAGTGTTAGGGAACTGTTATATTGAATCATAATTATAAAATGAAATTTCTACCATCCAAAAAATTAAGTCATGCAGATGGAATGTCTAGACTAATACCAAGATTCTGTGAACCATTTGAAGACACAGGAATAGCAGTGATAAGGATTGAAAATGAAATTAATAATGTATTATACAATACTGTAAGGGAACTGCCCATAACATTAGAGGAAATAAAAATTAAAGCAGAAAAAGATGACTTTATAATGAAAATGAAGGCAAAATTAAGATCTAAAGGAAAAAATATTATTGGAAATAATGCATTTTCATTATGTAATGATGTACTTATCTATGCGGAGAGAGTGGTGATACCAGCATCGTTACAAAGACGTATGTTAAAAGAATTTCACATCAGACTTCCAGGAATTTCTAGAATGAAATCCTTAATATAGACTTTGCAGGATTGTTAAACAGAGCATACTCTCTAGTAGTAGTTGATAGTTACACTAAATGGCAAGAAATATTAAAATGTAGAAGACCAACTACCGTGGTAAAGATAAATTTCCTACATGACATTTTTTAAAAGTTTGGTGTTTCTGACTCTATCATTTCAGATAACGGGACTCAATTCACATCTAGTAAATTTAAGTCCGTTTTCAATAAGTTATTACCAGATCGCAATGCGAGAACATTAAGAAATAATAATACAAGTAGATACTTCAAACCTGAAGAGAAGGTATTTTTTAAGATGTATCAGCATGGAAAGGAATTCTGGGAAGATAGCAAAATGACAAATATGGTACAGGGACAAAGATGTGAACATCAGTGACACCTTAATCAGTTAAAACATAGATTCACTGATTTAAAAAGTTCCCAAAAAGAGGTACCAATGGACATGTTTAACGTACCCATACCATTAGAAATTGTTGAACCAAAGGTTTATGGCAAAAGAAAAAGAATGCCAACAAAATTTTTAACTATTGAACTGAAGCTGAAGAAGTATAGACTTTAGTGGAAGTCATTTCAAAGGAGAGGTGTTATATAGGAATAAAGTGTCGCTGCTGACACTGGAGTTTGAACACAGATCACCAGAAAGCAAACACAGGTGATCCCATTTTGAATAAGTAGATCACATGATGGTAAAGGAAATGTATATATGGGAATTAGTGTGGTGTCTAAGTGATCATTATATGGATTACTATTTGGATCACTTTACGGATTACTTTTCAGATCACTATTCAGTAGCACTTTTACATATAGTGTGAAGAAAAGGATCATCCTCTGCTTACAACATTGAGCAAAAGTCTTAAGTGGTGACCCAGATACACATGAATAAGAAATGGTCAGTATAAGCAGTACCCTACAACATAACTAACCGGGTACATGACAGCAGCTCTGAGAAACTGGGATAGAAGGGAGCAAGAGGACAACAACACTCAAAAAACAGCCTACCCTATGTGAAGGGATTATCAGAAAAATACAAAAGATAACCTTCAAAAATGGTTCAACACTTTCTAGACACCTCTTCCAAGTAAGACCTTAATAGAGAACATGGCTAAGGAGTGTGTGTGCAGCTGGTAAGTAATATAAAGGATAAACAGGCCCTCCGCTTAAGGTAACATGTGGGGAAATAAAAAAAAATATCAAACATTACTGATCACATATGGAGAGAAATGGGAGATCACTGCCCCCTGCAGAATGAGGTTGAAATAACTGACAAAGAACATCACTGGAAAATACAAAACCTTAAGGAATCAGCATATATACTAGGCCACAAAAATCTCCTAAGCAGACCAAACATAGAAATGTATACAATATGGGAACCAGTAATAAGTAGTGTTAGAGAAAAGCAATGAGTAACAACAAAAATTGCAATATGATAAAAAATAGATCTTGGGATATTAAGTTTCTAAGTCCGAAAAATCCATACACTGATGTCCTCAAGGACACATGGCCCAGTGCATAAAAGCAGTTGTTGGATCCAGTGACTAGACCCAAAGAGTTCTGTGTTCAATAATTGGCTACTGCAATGGTGAACAAAAACTTGGAGAAATAACTGAGACATCTGGAAGTGATGTGGTACAAGGAACTAATTCAATCGACCCTGGTGGATTAAATAAAGGGTTCAGTTTGAAATTTCAATCACCTGAAGAAGGCCAGGGTGTACAATGGCTGAAACATTGTCAATAGGGCAACAAAAATGAGGACAACAGTCCAAACAATGTAAATAGTGTAAATAATTACAATACTTCATCTCAAAAATATAGACAAAAAAAACATTATATTGAATGTTTAAAGATTATTAATTATTTAATTTGGGATGCATTGATATTGATAATGTGGATGCATGATTAGCCAAGATATTGTAATAATTACTATATACTTAGGGTGAGCAATAACTGAGCAGTATTAAAAATAAGAACTAGACAATATATCTATAGATATGAGAAGTGGAATGAGAACAATCTAACCTGTGGATTAATTTAAAGGGTTCAATTTAGAATTCCCTGTACTTATTAGAAAGCGCTCAGTATCAGATATATCAAATAAATATATATATATATATATATATATATATATATATAGGGTGTCCATAAAATTCGTGTGCACTTTAAAAAGTGTTGTATATCAGAGCCTGGGTCTCTATGAATGATTTCTTGGTGTGCTCATCATGTGGCATGTTTTGAGTGTTTTAACCTGGTGGGGCCCATCCCTCTCCAGGTTAGACCACAGCTGATGTCCTCCAACTAGTTGGCATACCTTGATTGCGATTCCATGGCCATTGTAGTCAATGTGAGAAAACTTTCTGCTGTGGTCATTTGACTTGCATCAAGGAGGTCCTTCGCCCAAAGATATTGTGTTAACACCACCACTTTCCATGAGTTTAGCCTGCCAGTTGAAACACTTTACCAGGCCATGGCAACATGGAGCCATCACCTAAAAAATTTATGAGATGGTTGAGGATCAGTGATGCCTGTCTACCAAAAGGTGAAGCATGCCAGACATTAAAGGCACTACCCATATCCAGAGCTCCCTATGCCCACATATATATAATTTATACTGGACTTCAGAGTGAACATTTAGTCATCAAATGTACCATTTAAGAAATATTATTATATATGTTTTAAATGATAATAATATAAATCAATAATTAAATAAGAAAAAGTATAAAAGTTTAAAATTATCAACAAACATATTTTTTATTATTTTTGTTGCTAATCTGGTATTGCACTTAAATTATTAAATTCATAAAGTCTAGGTTTTAAGGAAAATGTTGATCAAATTTCAAGTAATGATTCTAACTACAGATGAGTCTTCTACTCTAGTAAATGCATAAACAGTGACCTCTTTTTATTTCTTTCCCCATTTTTGTTTTCTTGTATACAGGGAATGATAAAACACTATCCTTTCAAGTATCTTATCAGCAAGGGTGCCAACATGCTTGTTACTTATATCAATCCTTTGCCTATTTTTAGGGAAAGTTAAGCAGGGAGTTTCTGCCCTCCCTCTGAATTAAGTCATCTGCCAAAAAAGGACCTATCTGTATTCCTTCTTTCTCAAGAGACGTTGGTAGAATTTTAAAACATTTGTTTTGTAGTATTTGTGAAGAAAAAATAAAAATTCTTTATAAATTAAGATTTGGTAAAATGAACAAATTAGACAGATGCATATTATGGTGGATACATTATTAGAACCTATTTTGTTAATTTCAGATAAAATAAAAACAATTTTAATGAAAATTATTAAGATAATGATATCCTAATTTAGTGGATACCAATTTAAAAGAAAATTTAATTAAAATTTATGAAAAGAAAGTAAAATTTACACATTTAAAAAATATATATCAAATTATTAATCTGCCAAATTCTAACTATAATTGAGAGAATAGAAAAGTTCAGAGCAGATAACATTAGAAAGATTTGAGAGTTCCATGAAAATAAGTGGATACAATGTTTAAAAACACACTATCCAGCTGGGCTAAATCATAAATTTAACAATATAGATAGTATTAATATATAACCCTACAAATCAAAACCTACCCACATTTCTCATCCACACCAGACAGATATGCTTACGGAGGTGTTGAGACCTCACACTTACACACACACCCACACAAACATACGCACTTACACACATCATACTCACTCATTCCCTAATGAGCCAAATGATAACACACCCACAGCAATATACACGCTTACACATATTATACTCACTCACTCCCTAAGAACCAAATAACACACACACACACACACACACTTAATAGAGACACATCCCCTCTCCAGGAACCAATAGAACTGTCAAACTGATCAGGGGAATTCAGAGCAGCATAGATCCATCCAGGTCTTATCTCAAATAACAACTTAAAAGAGACTGTTTGACCCACACAAGGAATGTTAAGATTCATGTTAATAAGATAAAAAAAATAAAAAAACAAATGAAAACTACAGACAAAAGTTCATTTTCTCCAAGACATTCATTCAGCAAGCAGAAATATTTCTTCTCCTGATGATGGCCATTTTGGCCGAAACTAGTTGAGGAATCTAAATGAAACAATAATAATAAAAACAAAAGAATATTAATCTACAACGCAGTGTGTCTGAAGATTTTAATTTTTTAATATTTTTTATTGTCCAAAATATATATATATATATATATAGCAGCCTGACGATTGCATCTAGCATGAAACAGCCTGTCACCTCTGAATGTTAACTTCTGTGTTCACTTTTATATTTATATTTACATATGCTCTATCTATGATATTGAGCACTTTATCCCAGAAATATAGCACACATTAAAACTATATTTCTTCATATATATATATGTGTGTAAAAATGTATATAAATATAAATAAATATATATATATATATATATATATATATATATATATATATATATATATATATATATATGTACTTATTAGAAAGCGCTCAATATCAGAGATAGAGCTAACATATTTGGTTGGATAGATGTGAGTTTGTGACCCTGGGTTTCAATCGCTTTAGCGTTTGTCTGACAATCGTCAGTGTGAAACTCACATCTATCCAACCAAATATATAATATATATATATATATATATATATATATATATATATATATATATATATATATATATATATATATATATATATATATATAAAAATATAGTTTTAAGGTATGCTATATTTATGGGTTAAGCATATGTAAATATAAAAATGGACATTGAGTTTAACACCCAGTGTCAACAGTCTGTTTCATGCTTAATTTCACCTGACAATTGCGTCTAAGCATGAAGCAGACTGTTGTCGCTGGGTGTTAACGTCAATGTCCACTTATATATATAAAATTACTTGATGCTACAAAATTTTAATAAAACCCTGCATGAATAAATACTTCTCCAATGTTCAACCCAGAGATGTAGAGGGGACTGGTGAGATGTTCAGCTGTGCAGCAAACCTACAACTCTCCCACCCTCGCAGTCATGGGACTGATGATGATGGAAGTCATTTCTGCTTCTTCCTTCTATTTGTTGCTCTTATGCAGATAAACATTTCTCAATAAGTGTAACAATTAGCAACTAATAAAATGTATTTAAAGTTAAGAAGCTGAGCATCTGAAATCTGTTCTGTTAATAAAAAATAAAACAGAATTTATACATGTGACTATAAAGTGGAGAAATATGATAAAAATAGTTTTAATTTCCTCCTGCACCCTAATTATTTCATATCCAAATGAATCAAAATGCTTATAACTTTTTTTTAAAATAGAATGGACTATTGTTCTACCTACCAAATGAATCTAAATATATTGTTCTACCTACCAAATGAATCTAAATATATTGTTCTACCTACCAAATGAATCTAAATATATTGTTCTACCTACCAACTCTATGACAACTACTACTGAACAGAATTTATTTGTCAAAACTCCATTTTTTTTCAACTCGTATGGAAGTGCTCACTGCAATGTTCACAGGTGATATGACAAAAACAGACCATAATTTCATCCGGCTCTGCACATCTACTTCCAGAATATTGTCCAAAACACCAAGGTTTTGAAACAACTTTCTTTTTTTTTTTTTTTTTGACCAATCAGAAAAATCCCTTAGGGCTTGCACTGTAGCCATTTCTGAGCCACTGATTCACTCTAAAGCAAACACTGATTTCATCCAATAGAGCAAAGCTGATTGTGATTTCATATCTAGGCTTAACATTAAATTTTGTACAACTACTTCTAAAGCAATAAAAGACTTAATACAAAACAAAATAATAAGCTAAAACTTAAAGGAAAAATTTACTCAGTCACCTGTAATAATTGCCATAAAGAGTATATACAACAAACTCCAAGGAATTCAAATAAAAGGATTTTTTTACAGAACACACTCAGTTCATTAGTTGTTCACTATAATGTCTCTGAACATAATTTTGATTTAAAAATGTTATTTTAATTAAGAGTGAAAGTAATTTACTAAGCCAAAAGTGTATAAAAAGTGCTTTAATTACTAGATCCTCCACAGAAAATTTGCATCCAGTTTCTTAGAACATTTTACATTTCTTGGCAGATCTTCTATTATTACAATGTGGAATACTTGATAATAAGTGATAAAAGTAAAAGCATAAAGAAACTAAATTAAATTGTCTAGACTAGATACACAAACACATATGTTAAATTTTTTTTTTCATTAAAAAATGCAGTATTCCAACATTTTCAGTGTTTTCTTATCTCTACATAATTATAACCAATGTTTGCATTTTTATATTTCCCCCTTTCCTTTCTTTGTATATCTAATTATATCAACAAAAACATTACTTTAGTCTGATGTCTTAAAGCATGAAATGTGTCACAAAAAATTATTTTCCACTTTGTCATTAATTTTCCTAATGACTTTATACACTGCCAAAATGAATAATATTGATCATCTGCCTAGTAAATTGTTGGCCTACTATGTGCCTTTTATCCAATAAGGTATGTACTTAACACTCTGAAGGAGAAGAAGCCATTTAACAAATTCTTTAGTTACTACAAGCTATGGGTTAAATAGTAGGGTAGACAGGCCAGTCTAAAAAAACATCTTTGAATTTAAAACTGTGGAGGATGCACCAAGAAACCACCCGATTATCATTCCAAAGAAGTCATGGCAATTCACAAATATTAAAGTTAAGGAATCTGTAGAGAGCTAAGCTGCCTAAGCCCTGAAAGGATGTGGGATTAAAAAAAAGAACATAGAAGTTCTGCAGATCAAACTTTGTGGTCTAGTGTGTGTGTGTGTGCACGCATTGGGATACAAAAAGGTGATTCTCCCTTTTCTTGAGACAAAGCCACAAGGGTCATGTGACAGTTCAGAGTGGCAAAAGCCAGCTGGTGTGTAGGCCATAGAGAAGACGGATATCACAAACCCTCAACAGTAGGGCATACACAGAAAAACCACATGGTCTCCTCCTTTAGGACATCAATGACCTGCCCTTTTTTTCCTGTTGGGAAATATTACAAATAAGAAGCATTCTCTTTTTGCCCCTTTCACACTGCTTGTTCTATACATATATTATAATTTCTTTGTGTGGGACAAGTTTGTGATAAGTATGCATATATCAGTATAAAAAGTGTTTTAGCTATTCTTTTCCTTCTGTGTATTAAGGTGTTACTATATCAAGGATATACTAATGCTTAGAATGGGGAAATGCAAACTAAAAATATACTTTCTTGATTAGCATCCCCATTAGTGTGTGTATGCATGTATTTGTGTGTAAATGAAATAGCACAAGCACACATAGGTCACTCACATACAACACAGACATACATATACACAGTCTAATCAAAAAGTATCAGAACTGTTGCTATGGTAACAGAACTAAACTACACAGAGTGAAGGCACTCTTCATTTAGTTTTAAAGATTGTCTGAAAAAAATCTGCACAAATACCTAATTTCTGTAGGTTTTTGTTTACAGACTGACTTCAATATTTTACTATTTTGAGAAGAAATACAAATAAAGTTACTATCTTTTTATTAGATAAATTGAATGGAAAATATATTCAAACCAGAATTCTAATTATGAATCACCACTAGCAATTTGATTAATAAAAACTGTAAAAAAAAAATTGTAAAAAAATTACAAAAACCACTTAATACCTCATCTCAGAAATATATAATATGGCTCTGTCTTTGCATTGAGCTCTCTTTGGAATTATTTATATATATATATATATATATATATATATATATATATATAATGCCTGACAGTATTGGGATATTGTTTCTGACAATTGCATCTAGCATGAAACAGCCTGTCACCTCTGAGTGTTGATTTCAATGTTCACTTTTAATTTATACTTACATATGCTCTACCTCTAATATTGAGCACTTTATCCCATAAATATAGCACACCTTAAAACATATATATATATATATATATATATATATATATATATATATATATATATAATATATCATATATATAACAAAAGGTCAAAAAGCTAATAAGACATGCAGGGTTACTGAGAGTGAAAAAACAGAAAAATAAAAGAACAGGTTTAAGAAGACAGAAGATAATGATTGATGCTTTAAGTTTTTGAAGATCATTGCTGACAGAAAAGCCAGAAGTATAAGATATGAAACTATTAGCATAGAACTTATGGTTACATTTATCAATTTCAACAGTAAAAGGATTAAAACTACTTGCCAATCTAGTACTACACTAAAAGTTGAGGTACCAAGAGGAAGGTTCATCAGAACAAATATATATATATATATATATATATATATATATATATATATACACCTATATATATAGAGCCAGACAAACCTACCTAGGTTTCACCTAAACGGATCGTCAGGGAAAGCATGTTGTTACTAAATGTCGGGTTTTTTCTTTGGGCTTCAGACCTACATCTGTGCGATTTTTTTGTCGGCAGAAGTTCATGTTTGTAGCTCTTTCTTTTTTTTAAAACCTTTTTTTCCCTCGAAATTGATTTGATTAACAAATAAAAAATTCGAGGGTTTTTCGAAACGAGTCTAGTTATTTATATTTATATGTGTATATATATATATATATATATATATATATAAATTTCGCTTGAAGATGGAACAGAGCTTACTTTAACTCAATTTAATTCAAATAATTATATTGAAGTTTTCGGCTCTTGTTTTGGAAACATGAGACCTCTTATGTCGCGAGTTGGAATCATATTTTAAATAAATATATATATATATATATATATATATATATATATATATATATAATTATTTTACATCACATATTGTACTTTAAACATATATTTTTGTTCTTGCTGGTGATCGAGCACATTTTGGGTGTACAGAATTATTTGTACTCCACCATAACCTTATAATATTACTTAAGTATTGTATTGCATACCCTCTTTTTACTTCACTGTTGTTTTCTGTATAATGCAAGAATTTAACATCAAACATTCCTTGAAAATATCCCAATACCGAGCAGGCATGATTACAAGCTAGCCTTGTTGAATAAGATCAAATCCTTTCTAGGTAGAATGAGGTGAATAACCATATTTCTTTTAAACATATATTAATGGGCATAATGATAATGATGTATACCACTTTGGAACTAGATGATACCCACCTACCGTAGAGGAGTTATCCAGTTTTGAAAAAGACCTATTAGGTATCATGGACCGCCAGCAATTTAAATGTATGAAAAGCAGCTTTCAAAAAGAATTATTGGTGAAAGCAGAAGAGATCAAAAAGACTAAGAAATGAGTGATAAGATCAAAAATATATATTCAATGAGCCCTGATAAATATAAAAAGAAGCTTGCAAATGAAGTTATCAAGTTCTATAAGAAAGCCCCAAGTTCATACGTTAATTCCATTAACAATGAAGCTAAGGAAATTTCTAATAAGATGTGTATTGGTTACAAGATTTGTATTCTTTGTAAAAAAAAGAAGCATTCCTCACAGTGAAGGACCACAAAGAGGACTTCCATAGTTGTCCTTCATTTCAATTCATTAACCCTACTAAGACGGAGTTAGGTGTTATTAGCTGAGTCATTATTCAAAATATCTGCAATTTACTAAGGGTTGCCATGCAAGTCAACCAATGGCAACTTAGTAATGAGTGTATCATCTGGTTCAACAATATCAAAAATAAAAAAAATTGGTCTTCATCAAATATGACATTTGTGATTTCTATCCTTTCATTACTGAGAAAGGTCTGGTTGAAGTACTGCAAAGCAATTTGTTGATGTTAAACCCAAACATTTGGAGGTCATTTTCCATTGCAGAAAATTTGTATTGTTTTGTAGTATGAAATTTTGTAGTATTTTGTAGTGGTGATCCATGGATAAAAAAAATCTTGCAACGACGGCTTTGATATCCCCCAAGGTTCATTAGATAGTGCAGAGCTTTCCAAACTCATTGGAATTTATATATTAAGTAAACTAAACAAATTAGTCCATATTGACAACCTTGAGCTATATAGGGACGATGGATTTATAACTGTACCTACCTGTAGAAAAGCCAATGACATCATTAGGGAAAAGCTCTTTAAAACATTCAAAGATTTGGGCTTCAAGATTACAGTTGAGGTAAACATGAAAATTGTATAATTTTTGGATGTGGAATTCAACCTCTCTATTGGCACTGTTTCACCTTATTTGAAACCAAACACTTCCCTTAAATACGTAAACACCAGGTCTAACCACCTGGTAAGTGTTATCGAACACATACCTAGAGAAGTGGAATGCAGAATCTCCCGTAATTCTTCTAACGAGATTTCAGGTGTAAAAAATGGTATATGAAATGGCTTTGAGAGAGGAAGGACATAATACTGGTTTGGATTTCTAACCATATGCCAAGCCTAAATGTAACACCAGCAGCAGCAGCAGCAGGGATGTGCTCTCTGGTTCAATCCTCCCTATAACCTGCAGTTGAAGACCAAGATTGGTAGAATATTTTTTTAGGCTTTTTGATAAACATTTTCAAAAAAAATCTAAAAACAAAGAGGTAGGGCCAGACGGAATTGTAATAGATGCTGGCAGCATTAGATTATTTCAGCAGAGATAATATTATAGAGATAATAAATGAAATCTACAGTGGTGACATAACAGAGGACCTAAGTATATCTATTTTCATAGCACTGCCTAAGAGACCAGACATGATATTTATGCTCAGAATGTTATCAAATGCTGAAGAACATCCTGTACCTGTGTTTTATAGATTATACAAAGGTGTTCGATAAAGTATGCCACAAAGATCTGCAACCTTGATAAATTCAGGGAAGACATTAAAATTATTAAGAATCTATACTGGCAGCAAACCACATGCATACAGACAGAAAATGAGTTCAGCAGACAAGGATGTCTTCTCACTGGATTTATTCAACCTATACAGCAAGGCGATTCTGAGAGAATTAGAAGTCCTACCAAGATTTATTCCTGGTGGCCACAATCTTAACAACATAAGATATGCAACTGACAGTGTTGATAGCAAATATGGAAAGGAAACTACAAAAGATTTTACAGAAAAGCAGCAAAGGAATGTAAGACTAAGTGTAAACTACAAGAATGAATGGTTATCAGCAAAAGGATGAGCTCAAAATGCAAATTAAAAATCAAGGATACTAAAATCAAACAAGTACAGAAATTTAAATATCTGGGGAGTGTTCTAACAGAGTACGGAAAGTGTGAGACTGAAATCTGAAGATATATTGGAATGGCCAAAGATGCATTCTAAAAGCTAAACACAGTATTAAGAAACAGAAAAATTTCATTAGAAACAAAGAAAAGATTACTGAACTGTTGCATGATATTTGTCCTCCTGAATTGCAGTGAATGTTGGAGAATCTTCTCAAAGATGAAGAAGAGACTTGAAGTAACAAAAATATGGTTCTACAAAAAGATGCTGAGGATACCAAGGACCAAACAAGGTTTAGGAGAAAATGGAAACAAAAAGAAAATATAATTTACATCAGGAAGAGGCAGTTGAAATTTCTGGGGCATGTTATGAGGAAGGAGGGCTTGGAAAATCTGATACTCACAGAACAGAATCACAGAACAGAATCGATGGTAGAATAGGGTTTGGGAGAAATAACAAAAAGACAAAACTTATCAAAAGCTACAAGGGACAGTGAGATGTGGAAGGCCAAGATCAACTATATCTTGAAGTGGCATGGTCCATAAAAGAAGTACCTTAATTGTCACAAGATTGCAGAAATAGGAAGTTTTATCATGTTAAATTTGATAATTAAAACTCTATTCAAGAATGAATAGAATGTTATTTGTCTAGAGTAATATTCAGGAAGTATTCAGTATAAACAAGAATAGAATTACATAGAATAACTTAAATATTGGTCTTTATGTTAAACAATTAAATATACAAATGCTAATTGTAATGCTGAAATTAACTGTTTCTGTACAGGAATCATTCTGCATTCATTGACCAAATAGTCATTATTGGTTGAAATTTATAAAACATTTTTCTTTAAACAATTTTTCAGGAAATTAGATTTATGTCCACTATAAGAAAAATGAAATAAAGACAAATAAAATAATAATAAGGAATTACAAAAAAAGAAAAGAAAAAGAAATACATTTTCCCATGATGCTAGTAATAAAAGAACTGAAAATTTTATTACCCAACTTGGCTTCATCAAACACCCTTTAGGTGGTGCTGTTTAAAAAAAACAACATTTCTTTCCTTCTTCACTTTCTCCTCCTTTCTCCAAGATGAAGCAGAACATGGAAAAAATACATCCCTGCTGGGACATGTTCATTTCCTTGGTCCACTGATGACTGAACTCTTTTTCCACTTTTATCATTCGCATATGTCTTACAAAACTTCCATCTATGAAGTAAACCCAATCTTTTCTTTGGTCGTTTCAACTCAATGCAAGGCTCCCTTGGGCTTTACCATTATAACCTTGCTGATCATGACTTTCCTGAACTTACTTCTGAACCAGAAAAAAAACACTCTTCCATTTTCTAATGCATAGTATTTGCAAATATTTGGCTGAAACTCCACTGATGAAGTAAGACAAGTCTTACTTTGGTTGGTCCAACTCAATGCAATGCTGACTTATGCTCAACTATTATAACTACCAATGAAGTAAGTACAAACTTTCATTTGTCATTCCAACTCAGTGCAAGACTGACTTGAGCTTGACCATTATAACAATGATTATCCTCACTTATACTAACTTCTGGACCAGAAAAAGATGTACACGTAAACATTGATAACTTTATTTCACTACAGTTTACATATAAAAAAAGAATAAACAGTCTAATGACACATTATGATCCAAATAAGGATATTGTTGCAAGTGGCTATAACAATTTGGGCTTAGGAGCCATAATATTATACAAAGAAAGCAATGGCTAAGAAAAAACAATTGCACATGCATTGAGGACCCTATTGCCAGCTGAAAAAAAGGGTACAGTGAAATTGAAAAAGAGGCTTTAGGGATAGTTTTGCAGTAAAAAAGGTTTCATAGATTCATACATAGGATTTTTATGCTTTAAACAGACCATTGACTGTTAATGTCTATTTTTGGTTCCAAAAAAGGGATTCCTATGCATACTACAAATCGACTTCAGAGATGGAGGACAATATTATTAAATTATAATTTTAAAGTGGAGTTGCTTTCGTCAAAGAGGTTAGGGCATGCAGACGGGTTATCCCGGTTAATCCCCAAATTATGTGAAACATTGGAGGAAACTGTGATAGCAGTCCTAAGAATAGAAATTGAAATAAAAAGCATGATTTGCAGCATCATACAGAAATTACCTGTGATGCTCAAGGAGATCAGGAACAAAATAGACAAATATATCACAGAGAAAAACAGTACAAAAAGAATAATGGTGAAAAGATTTTTTCTATCTGTAATGGAATCTTGATATATCACAAATAGTGGTGATACCAGGAGCACTGCAAAAAAGAATATTAAAAAACTTCTATACTAGTCACCTCAGTATATCGGGGATGAAAGCTTTAATGAGAAGCTATGATTTTGGGCAGAGTATGGACAAAGAAATAGAGAAAAATGTAAAAGCATGCAGAGGTTGTGCAATGGTGGCAAAGGTGCCACCGGTGAAATTTACCCCTTGGCAAAAGATGGACAGACCTTGGGCAAGGCTGCATATTGATTTTGCAGGTCTAATGAAGGGACAATATTATTTAATTGGGGTTGCCAGTTTCTCAAATTGCCAGAAGTGATGAAGTGTAAAAACCCTTCATGAGAGCTACAATTAAATTTTTGCATGAACTCTTTGCAAGATTCAGTATCCCCACTACAAATGTGTCAAACAATAGCATACAATTCACAGCAAAAGTGTTCAAAGATTTTTGTAAAGTTTTTTTTCGATTGTACACGTCCCTTCCACACCATATCAGCCACCAAAGGCAGAAAGATTTGTAGACATATTCAAGTGAGCATTAAAAATGTCAGATGGAAATAAATCTGTTGACAATATCCTACAATTTTTAAGGGTATATCATGTGACATCAAACCCAAGTACTAATTCAGGGTTGTCACCTACAGTGTTATAGTTTGCAAGAAAAATAAGATTTGTGTTTGATAAACTGTTGGCAAAGGTAAATAAAAAAAAAATAAAAATAAAAAAAAAAAAAAGATACGAAATCCTATATACCAGGAGAAAAATTTTTTCTGAGTATAAAAATGGGAAAGAAATTTGAAATGCTGGTGTCATTGATAAACACATTGGGAGATTAATGTATATAATTAAAGGCCGAAAAAGACCATTAAGAGACATCACAACTAAATGAGGAAAAGGTACTTGGAGGAAATAAATAACCAGAAGGAAGAACCAATAAAATTTATTTATGACTTATTCAACATACCAATGCCCTTAGTAGTAATTTGATTAAAAGGAAAAGAAATTTACAGGGGCTATAGCGATAAACCTGAAAAGGAAAAAGTACCTATTCTAGGGGAAATAGCCATTTAAAAAAAGGTTGATGTTGTGGAGTAGCTGAACACCCCTACAAGATGGCTTTGTCTAAGACTATTTAAAAAGCACTCTCTCTTACTGAGTGAGAGGAGTTAATGATTAACTGTTTATTACATTAGTCTATGTTCTCAACAGTGTACCATATTATTCTTCCAAATAAACTACTTATTTTCTATGTGTATGTCAACCTTTCCTAGTTACAACACAACAGATAAATTGAATGAAAAATATATTCAAACCAGAATTCTAATTAAGAATCATCACAAGAAATTCAATTAGTAAAAACTGTAAAAAAAAATTGTAAAAGATTACAAAAAATACTACTCAATGAATAAGATTTGTTAGATATAATTAATAAAAACAAAAATAGATGAAATTGTATATATCATCATAATACAGCTGGGTACGAATTATAAAACGAAATATTTTAAATTTACATTGTTTAGTGAAAATTGCATTAAAACACCTGCACTGTATAACATATTACATTATAATATAGTTCTGTATAATTTTCCTTTAAAGTAAATGGAGGTTTTATTTGGTGGCACAATGATTTAGTAATAATATGCATGTGCAATGCACCTTGTTCAGATACAATTTGTAAAGATTCAGTAAATTATAAATTCTATAAAGCTGTCCTGTAAGGAATGAAATTGCAATGCTACGATTTTGAAAATAAACTTAATCTTCAACTGTTTTCCTTAAAAAATGGTAAGGATTTGGAAAACAATATTTTGTGTCTTTATTTATTATATCAAACCCCAACACAGTTCCAAAATTGACCTGCTCTACTGTGTACTAGTAAAATTCCTGACTAGCTTGAGTTGAAATGATAAAAAAAGCAACTTACTTCTGGACCAAAATGATGTGATGGTGGAATCTTTCTCCTTGCTTATCACTAACATCACCTAGATTAAATTATATCACTGACAAACTCAAAATTCTGTCACAAATATTTGATGCTGATGATGTAAAGTGAAATTATATCCAAGGACATTTTATTGTTCCCATTGATAATATAGAATAAAATACAATTTTCCAGTCACTGTCATCATGTATTATCATAATACAAAAAACAGTCGTCTGAACAATAAGTAATTCATTAACATTCATATTTTTTTTTTTTTTGCAGGAGGCTATCTGAATAAATATGAACATTATGGAATATTTGGTTCTAGAGGGTAATTTTTAAAAATACTCACATTATGTACAGCAAAAAGTGGTATTAAAAATAGTTTTGGCTTGTACCAAAGCATGTGTAGGCCAGTGTGATTGGTCAAATTTATAAGCTACAAGTGTTCATAAAATATTCAATAAACTTACTCTGGCACAAGAACACAAGAAGATCAGCCAGACAGATGATGAACTAATGGTTGTTCTGTCGAAGATACATTATTGGAGTACTCAATGATTTGATTGGTTGATTCGTTTTCTACAGCTTATCAACCCTTTGCAGTTTATTTAAAGCCAGAAATATTTTTAGATTGTAATAATTTTGAGGATCTGGGGGAAGATACTAATGAGTTTTACTAATTAACCCATAGCTGGGGGAGAAGAGGTGGATTCATACATTTTCCAAAAGTATATGAAATTTGAAAGGTTGTGTGTTGTGTATTTTAAGTGTGTGCATGTTACATATGATAAACAAAATAGCTTTGATTTGTTTCAGATTTTTAAAAGCCTTAAAAATAAGGTTAGATAACATTAATAATTTAAGAAACAATTATTAAAATTTTCTGAGAAACCTTTAGAAGATTGGTAACCATCATCAAATATTTTTCCAACTCTTTAAGGGAATCATTTGTAAAACATACTCAACAAAAATATTTCCAGATATAATGTCATGTTAGTAATGTTTGAAAAGAATACAAGGCTAAATTTTTCTTACATAAAATAAATGATCATTCGTTTCTGGTCTCTGTCAAATTAATGTCAGCCAATCAAGGGGTATGTGGTTTTGGATATTTTTTCAAACGTTCAATCTTCTTGTGAGGGTTTCTGCCTTTTCCTCATCGGTCAGACATTTATCTAACTTCCTGTCATTCAGTTGTCTTGTGTGTATATCCTAAGTTCAGCTGGGTTCACTTCCTTGTTTATGTTGGGGATCCACTGACATCCTTGCGGGGGGGGGGGCCTGATTATGTGTCATATCCTGTCGGCACTTCCACTTTCTTTTAAAAACAACTGGAAGAAAAAGCTTAACAAGTAATCATTGTAAAACTGATTCAGGATATAAAAAGGTCTCAAAGCAACAAAAAAGCATTGCTTCACAGCAGCCAACAGCCAGCCTCTGGCTCAAGCCATCAGCAACAGCTCCAGCCAGCTAGTCATCATCATCAGTAGCACCAGCTTATCATCAGCCACCACTTCAGCTATCTCCACTCATTCTTGCCAGCAGCAATATGAATAAACTGTCCTTTTCAGGAAAACACTCCTCAGTGACTACAAGACTGTCTCTTACAGGACAATGCTTCTCTCATCTTCTAGATGAATATGCAGAGTTCTTTTTTGCTTAGTGCACTGTAACCTTATTTTTTTCATGTATTTTCTTTAACAAAAATAAACTTGTTCATATATTTTTTTTTTTACTCAAGTCTTACTTTGTTGTTGTCTTCCATCATTTAATATCTGCTTGCTGGTCAATATGTCACCTACAATAAAGTGGAGTGGGAGTGCCAATGGGATTTGACATCTTCACTTGGTGGTTTTTTGGTTATCTTATAGGTCAATCCTCAATGCACTTAGGTCTTTTGACATTCTGAGGTGACACCAAGTGCAGAACCTACTTTGGTATCTCTTGGTATAAAACCAGTACAAATTGGGGTAACCACAAATCAACTTTTCTTCAATTTAAGGTTCCTTACAGACATTAAATTTGACTTCTAATATCACATACTACATATGCAAAATATCTCGTATTGGTAGATTTTTGTTTGTAACTTTTTACTATAAAAAGGAAATAAATATAA
Source organism: Acanthosepion pharaonis (assembly GCA_903632075.3). Taxonomy (NCBI): domain Eukaryota; kingdom Metazoa; phylum Mollusca; class Cephalopoda; order Sepiida; family Sepiidae; genus Acanthosepion; species Acanthosepion pharaonis. Next base: position 1,737,497 of record CAHIKZ030004736.1, on the reverse strand, counting down.
AATAACAAAAACTTATCCTGATTTGAATATCTGACTTGAAGGTAACCAGGCAAGTGACATATCCACTACACTATCATTCTTCTGATTGAAAAGTTCAATAAAATTAACTTGCATATGTTAAATTTGACAGGGTACACAGATACTGTACTGATCCTTGACAGAAGGCCAGGAAGCAACACTTTGATTTTGTTGTTGTCTGTCAGAAATCCCACTATTTAATGAAAATAGGACTCATCTCAATAGCCACCATGTAAATGACTGACTTAATTTTAGGCCAGCTCTGCACATCCACTTCCAAAGAAAAAAGAAAAATTAAAGCCATAAAAATATTTACTGACCAATCAGAAAAGATCTGTGGAACTTCAACCAAATGTTTATTTTCAAGCCACTCCAATATTATATAAACTACCATCAAAACAGCTCCACAACAAAAGGCTCAACCAAGCTACTACAGTCGTTGCTGGGAACTCATCAAAGATACCTACCCATTGAAAACTGATGCCACCAACTGAAGACATTCACAGAGGCACCAGCAATCTGATATTAGTAAGGCTGATGAAAATCTCTACTTCTACTATGTGATAAAGCTCATAAACATGTATATTTTCCTCATGTAATCTTTCTCTACAACTACAAGTGAATACCAACTCCTATATATATATATATATATATATATATATATGGTAGAATCCCAAGGCAAACTCTCTAATCATTTTTGTATATCACCTGAGGTGAAAGCATAAATAAATTCTCCTTTTCACTTTAAAATTGCCTTTTCTATATTGTGTAACCTCATTTTTTTTTCTTGTAGCATGAGTCATGGTACCCAAGATGGCCCATTTGAAGAAAAATCTTTCATACTTGTCAGTACTGTAGTACCTGCAAGAGTTCTACATAGGATGCACAGATATGTTAATCTGGGATAGAAATACTATATATCAATGACCCTATATTTTTTATGGGTACTATGAATATTTAAATATTTAAAATTTCACATGTGAAGACTTTCTAATCTATATTATAAAAGAAGAGGTGATTGTCTGTCCATCACACAACACCTGCATGTGAGTATATAATGTATATGCATATGTCTATGGTGTGCATGAATGACTTGCATGTACTTCTGCCATTTAATGCATACACAAGCAAATACATACACCTACACACATATAATTATAGAGTTTGAAATCGAACACTGGAATAATATATTCCCCTCCCAATCAGTCTAATCAACCCCTACCTTTTGCTGAGTAGCAAAATCATAAAGTTGGAGAGAAGAAAAAAAACTTAATTAAAACAAATATCTGTATATAAACAAATAATAATCTTATAATTATCTGATTTTTTTAGAGCTTAAAAAAGCTCTAAAAAAATCAGATAATTATAAGATTATTATTTGTTTATATACAGATATTTGTTTTAATTTTGTAGAATTAATTTAAGTCTGTCATTGAATTAAAACATATATGTGCACACAACTTGAATGAAACTGAAATGGATATCTGTGTTTCTAATTTTCTTTCTGTCTGGCAACAACCCCTGGATAACAGGAGCAGAATATAAGTTGTAATATGTGACTTTTGGAAGTAATTTTTGACTCCTTCTGTATTTAAACTGAATATATTTTCTAGAAAATATATTCAATTTAAATTGGGACAAGCAACTTTGATTTGAAATTGCCATCAGTGAAGCAACAGAGACTGAACTATTAATAGTAATGACTTAACAAATATGTTGCTATCTTACATGGGTAAACTAGTAATGGGGTAGTAATGGTATCATGTTGAGGTTACCAGGTGATGTAGGTTAAATAATGTCATGTTGAGGTGACCTGTTAATGGAAGTTAATAATATTATATCATGTCAGATAATTCACCAGTTAATGGATGAACTATGGAAGAAAGAAATGATCTCACAGTTTGTATTTTCCCCATTATGGGCATTATTGTATCCATGATATAATAACACCTTAATACACAGACAGAACGGAATAGCTGAAAGAAAAGGAGTGACAAACATGCTTTGTTCACAGTTTTATACTGCTAAGTCATACACAAAATTATATACACTTATTTACATGTGCCCAACATTGAGAAACTATATCACATGTCTACAACAGCAAGCAGTATGAAAAAGATAGTCTTCTATTACATCTCTCAAAGGGAATACTGGAGGTACAGCAGTTTCTCTGTGAACCTTTTTCATGGAACCACCTCTTAATTGCTGTTGTTCCTAGGTCCAGCCTGACCCAAGATGGTAGCACCTGTTATGGTCCCAGCTATGGGCAAATAGTGAAATCCCAAATAAAAACAAAACACCATGAAAGTATAAATATAGTAAAATTGCCAGTAATACAATTTCAAAACAAAATTACCAGCAATATAATTTTATGGAATTACCAACAATACATTTTATCTGTAGTTGAAGGCATACAGTTACATTTAAAATATATTTAGTTGAAGCCATAAAATTATGCTGAGAATATTTAGATTTCAGCATTAAATAACCCATAGAAGTTGATATGCCATGAAAAAAAAATCAACTGAACAACCTATGAACCTGGTGAGGCTATTATAATTTACCTGTAAGCTTTATTACTGTGAGATAGAGATGTCCTTCTCATGGTTTTGCATCGCAACTGCTCTTTGTCACTCTATCCCCTAATGTCACTCACCAGCTGTCATGTGACACAGATGATTTTATCTCAACCAAAGGAAGATAATTGCCTTTTGTATCCCTACACTAGTATTGTCATAAGTCATGTGACTGAAGGATAGTGGAATCAGCTTCTTCTAGATTTGAACCCACAAGTCTTGAAAATGTGCAATTTTTAAATTGTTCATCAGTCTTCAATTCAGAATTAATTATTTAATGATCAGTAATCATTAGGAAAATTATTTTAGAAATAAAGAAAATAGTATTGAACTGTTACATATTATCAGTCTTACAGATCAAGAAGAGACTTGAGACAGCAGCAATGTGGTTTTACAGAAGGATGCTGAGAATACTATGCACCAAAAATGTAAGCAACAACAAAGATTTAGAGAAAATGGAAATAAAAATGACATTTATACTTGACATCAGAAAGAAAGAGTTGTAATTTCTTAGAGGGCTTTGAAAATTTGGCACTCACTCACAAGACAGTTGAAAACAAGTAGGTAAAAGTAGGCATCTGTTTATTTCAGGAGATAAAACTAGCACCTTGTTTAGTCAAAATTCATTCCTTTGTTAGTTATACTGGAGCGACCTCTCAATGCTATAGACCTGGATGATGGTATATGATGGCCATGTGCTGCAAGAGGAACAGAGGAAAACAATAATTAACCTACCTAGCCAGCTTGTATAAATGGATGGCAGAACAGGGTTTAGGAGAGATAACAAAACAATCAAATTTATTAAGATCTATGAAGGATAGGAAATTGTGGAGAGTCAGCATCACAAATATCCAAAAGAAGAATTGTTTTTACTAGAATCACAAAAAAAATAAAGCAAGAGACAAAATTATAAGCAATATTAACCATTTAAAATGCAATATGAGATGAACTAAAAACTGTTCCAAATATATTTTTGCAAACTTCAACATTCCTCTTCACAAAGAAAAATGGTGCTATTTTAATTAAACTGCTTTTGCATCTGTGTTAAGTCTTGTGATGATATAAATCTTTGTATTATAATTAGTTTAAATTTTGGAAAAGAATGTGCATTTAAAGACAGCTTACTACCAAAAATAATATAGTATTATTGTTTTTTCACGAAACAATGCTAAAAAAAACAGAACATATTAATAAAGTGTTATGGGAGGGGTAATTTTGTCCACTTAATGTTACAAAACCAAAATATGAACCAAAGAGATTGTCATATTTTTAAATAGCATCATCAAATCTAGAATTTTATGTGAATGCCATGCATAGCATCCAATTTATTGCCTTTCAAGAAGATCTGTATGAGAAGAGGTGCATTCTTAAAAAGGGTAATTGAATCTTGCTGTGCTGGGTTGCTTTCTGTAATGGAAAGATCCAGGGGTGGGGATGAAAATAAAAGTGGGTAGCCAAAGGGTGGCAGTGTCATAATAAACCCTAACATACACCACACACACACACACACACACACACACACACATATATATATATATATATATATATATACACACACACATTGTACCCAAAGTGTATCTTGCCTTAACTTTAGTGTATCTGATTTATATGACAATTATCATGGGAAATACTAAGATACTTATTTGACAATACTAGCACTAAGAAAATTCAATCAAAGGTTGACTAAACATTGGGTGGGGAGGGGCACGTTAGGATAGTGTTTTGTTACACAAAGGGGTGGGAACTCCCCAAAATGTTTGGGAGCCACTGTTCTAATGCATGCTGGATCAGGTGGTGGTTTCTCTTTCAAAGGGGGACACATATTCAAACCTTGCCAGAGAGCACATTTTTCTTTATTAAATCTCTCAAATGCACAGGCTGGTAGACATAATTCACACTCGTAGCTATATACAGCCATTTTCTCAGATGAACAATTTAGAATTGCTTCAATCAAATTAATCCTTTAGGTCTTAAAGAAGATTATTCCGAATTGGTTTTTATAGACTGGTGCTACAAAATCATAAATAAAGAAATTTACCAAATAATAAAAATCACATTACTTGAAGACTTCCAACAGTGGCAACAACTAAATGTAACTGTAGTTAAAAAAAAAAGAAAAAGTTCTCCAAGGATCTCTTTCTTCCTTCCTTACTCTTAAATCTTCTTTCTTACAACCTTTCTTGTATGAAATAAAAAAAATTCACTGACTCCTATTTTTGGTCAAGCTTTATAACTTTTCTTCTTTCCCATAATTCATCTTTTTCCTCAATATCTTTCTATAAAACAAATCACCACCTGTCGATGTTTCTTCTTCTCCTTCACCACAAGATGTGCAACATTATATTTTCTCTTCTTCATTCAAACTACAGTAAATAGATGGGAAAATTATGATATAATCAAGATATTGACTTTCCACACTACCTTAAACAAAAGATTAGGAAGGAAACTCTTCTCAATACGAGAAAGAACAATAACAGTTAATTGACTTGAGTAATCTATTTTCCTGGAAAGCTTTTCTTAGAAAAAGGTTTTATTAATTTAAAATGAAAATAACACTAACTGTTAGGTCAATGAATGCTAAATGTTTCCTTGTTAAGAAACGGCTTATCGTATTGTTAGCATTATATATCCTTATTATATTATTGATTGGGAATTAACAATATGATATTTATGCCATAATAATATTTTTATAGAAATATTAAAAAGAAAATGTGTCATAAGGTCAGAATATAAAGGAAAAGAAAAGGTAGCCATCATTCTATCCCAATTATGTCAGTCACTCCTGCTGATCCAATCATATAATGCTATTATTTTCAACACAATTCAACATTTGTACCTACAAAAGATATAATGCCACATGTTCTCAATAAATGCCTATTTAAAATATCCCAATATATATTTAGAATAATTTCATATAAATATTTCAATGAAAGCAGCAGCAAAACCTCTAATAAAGATTGTATCAGATAAGATCATTAACATCAGACATGGTTTTTTAGACATATATGTGTGTGTGTGTGTGAAGAAATATAGTTTTATGGCCGATTTGTCAGGAAGGAGTCATCGGACTGGATCAACCTCGATCCGGTCTGATAACAAAGTGGTAAGTGCCTGAAAACCATACTATTGGTTGACCCAAACCTTGTGAGTGAAATTGGGTAGACAGAACTCTTCATCGATAGCTGTGCTAGTATGAAGTCACAAGTCATTGTGGTCAAGGGCTTGTGCATACTGGCCTTGTTCAAATTGTTGATTGTGCTAGATAACATGCTCTCTCCCAGAAACTGTAACTAAAGTCTGCTCAGCATAGTTGCAGTATAAACTATAGGTGGGCTATGTGTGTGTTGAGCAAACACAACAAAACTGTGCCTGAGTGAGTGTCTGCAATAGGGATGGCTAGCCGCCCTAGTAGACGGGTATCCTCGAATATGAGTGGCCAGCTATTATATATATATATATATATATATATATATATATATATATATATATATATGCTAAACTCTGCTGTCATTTCCAATGCATGAGGGTCAAGTAGTTCAGTTCTTAGAACCAACAGCTTGACTACCCACATATATCATCTGATTATAGTGGGGAAGGCTTGTGCAGAACCAACCACGCTTTTTGGAAGAGCTGAATACAAAGAACTGGTACACAGTATGCCACAAGGTCCCAAATGACCATTTGCATGTTTTTAATTTAGTGTTGTCTTCTAGACTGTTCGCCACCCAAGGCTACAGGACCCAGTCTTTCCTGCTATTTAGCCATAGCTGTGGGGAGAAGAGATGGATTCATATTTTTCCCAAGGGTATTAGAACATTAGAGAATGTAATGAACTCAACTGGAATTTGAACTATGCTCTCCAATCTCTCTATCCAAGCTGCTATCCATTATCCCACCATACATATATATATATATATATATATATATATATATATATATATATATATATATATACACACACACAGTGTGTAAAAGAGAAATTGTCATCTAAATTAGGAAAAAATGAAAATAACACTGACATCTCATTTTAGCAGATATATTTACCAAAATTACATGAAAATATCTTGAAATACTAAGCAGTAAATTTATTCAATAAAATTGACATTGGCTTTAACCACAGCCTCAAAACAACTTGGGAATCTCCTGCAACTCTTCTGGACGGTCTCCTAGTTTAAGTTGGTGAATGCTGCCATGATACTTCCCTTCAGTCCGTTTTTGCTGTTACAAGAAGTTTTGTTTGTCTCCTGCTCAACTGCAACCCACATAATAATCAAGCGGGGGTGCTGTCGGGGGAGTTAGGTAGTCAGATATAAAGTGTGATTTGATCACACAAATTGTCTGAGTTCTCCTGATTTTGTGGCATAGTACAGAGTCCTGTCGCCAGACATAGGGTCTTCCAGCAGACACTCTCTTGACCCACAGCAGCACTACCTCTTCAGGGTACTTGGTGTAGGCCTCTATGTTGAGTCTGAGGCCCTCACCAACCAATTTGGGAGTTCTTTTCTTATCAGAATGCATTGTTTGTTCTTGATTTTGTTGACTTCACTGTATAGTAGGGACAGTTGGGCACCATCTGTGAGAAAAAGAGCACCATAATGCAATTCATTTCACCAGAAATTTGGAAATGGCATGCTGTACTTCTTGGTATTTGAACTGGAAGCTCCAATATGAACATTTCAGAGTGTTTGAGTGTCAGTCTGGAGACAGTGCAGAGTATTTATGTAACATGAGCTATTGAAAGTTAGAGAGTTATGATCCTTTAATTGAAAAAGTGTGATACTGTGACACACTGACATTCACATTTATTATATATATATATATATATATATATACACACACACACGGCATTATGACTCACTGAGTATTCAAGTGTACTGGTTTTGTTCAGACTGTTGATCATGCCAGATGATGCACTCCCTCCCAGAAACTGTAACTAAGATCCACTATACCACAGGCGTGCCCTGTCAGTGTTGAACAAACACAAATGAGCAGGTATCTGCAGCAGGGATTAGCTAGCTGCCCTAGAAGACAACCACACTCAGAAACGAGCAGTCAGCCATTATATATATATATATATATATATATATATATATATATAAATCAAACAAATGTTAAATTCATAAACTTTTTTTATTTGTTCTTTATTCTGTCAGATTCTAATCTATATTTGATCCTAATTTATATATATATATATATATATATATATATATAAATGTAAAATATAAATATAAAAGTGAACACTGAGGTTAACACCAGAATATGTTTCATGCTTGAATGCAATCTTCAAACGATGTATGTTGTTTTGGTTTGACTATTTATATATGCTGAAAATAGTGCATTATGGGTAGCAAGGTCTATTTTTGATTTTAATCTTGCTAAGAATGACTGCAAAACACTTCCCTCTCCCCAATACATAGGCAGAAGCATAATTGTGGTTCTGAATGCAGTTGTTTGTTAACTTTTTACTCATTATTTATTATCAATTACTTAATTATTTGTTGATGATTATTATTATTACATTTACTTATGTTTATGTATGAATTCATAGTTTGTTAATTTCTTTATTATTTACTCAATTTGTTTATTTACTTATTTGGATTTATTTTGTTTATTTATTTATTTTTTTCTTTTGGAGCATGGTTATATTATTTTAGTTTAAAGTATTGGCTTTGTCTGAAGTATGTTTCATTGTCTGCCTAGTATATGGTGTTTATATTTCCATTTTTCATGACAGTATTTTGCAAGGTATTCATTTTTAGTTTTCTATTTTTAAGTAATGTAATAAACATTCGTTTTCATTTGAATGTTGAGATAAGTTCTGATTGTTTATTTAGTAATTTGTGTTGGTCTGGGAAGGTCATTATAGTTATTTTATCCTGCAATCCTCCAGACAGAGTTTGCAGTATTTGGATTTATTGATATAAGCTGATTCTGCTTCCCTTATTTTCCATGATATTTTTAGTGTAATTTGCTTTTTGTTTATAATCAAGAAGAAAACCTTGAAGATTCATTTTGGTCATAATTTATTTTGTGAATGTCTCTATATATTCATCACTTCAGACCAAAAGGTTTTAATAAATGGAGATAATTTCTCCCGGAACTGATATACTAAATTGATGGGGGAAGGGAAAGCAAGAGAGAAGAAAGAAGGTGAAGACGGAAAGTGACAGATTGTAAAATTCTTTTTAAAATGTGAAATAGAGAGACGGTAAAGAAAGGGAAGATGGATGGAAAAGATAGTAGTAAGAATAAAATAGACTGACCCGGCTCCAATTTATTTTTAAGGTGTGGAACTTTGTACATTAGCTTATACAGCAAATTGACCATTATGGCCTGTTATTTTAGGTAGGACAAATCAACACAATTCCAAATTAGCTAATTGAAAAAAGGGGCCCCTTATTAAAAATAATATATATAATATTAATAAACATAAATGAAGAGATTTTAAATACAGATAAACTATAAAAATAAAAAAATCTGAGTAAAATGATGTATGGATAATAATACAAAAGTTAATTTAGAATTATAGATGTTGTATACATCGGCAAGACAGTCATAGGTCTAACTACATATAAAAAACAATAATGCATGATACACAATATAAACACACACACACACACATTTGTTCTTATGTCTACACTTGAAAGTAAGTTTGTTCCTTTGATTTAACAACTGGTTATCATTTCATTTCTGTATTTGATTATTGCAATTTTCTCTTGTATACACAGATTGCATCTGTCCTGTAAGTTGTTGGGGATTTGAGACCAAAAGAAGTTGTCCCATTTGATTTGTGGAGTGAAGCCTTTATCTTTAATCTTTCAATAATGCTTAGATAGAGCAGTATAGTGGTCTCAAGGGAGCATTGGAGAAGGAATGTTGGTAACTGTAGAGTCTTTGTTTCTAATTTCCGGTGGATATCCCTATGTATGTTTTTTTTTCATTGATTTTCTTTTGAGAAAATGGTAGCTTGGTATACAACATTTTCTGAATTACAGATACCTCCAACTGAGCAGTTGGTCCTGATTCTACAGTTACAAAAGGGCTTGTTTTCTGTTGTTTTGCCACCATAAAATGCTTTTAGTATTTGGATGTTGTGTGTGTTAATAATGCTCTGTTTGTTTTTGGTGCAGGAATAACTAATTTTCAGAGTTTTTCTATTGAAAATCTTTTGTAGAGGATTATTTTGATTTTCTCTGGATTGATATCCTCCTTGGAATTATCCCTACCAGTCACAAATTGGGGTATATATATATATATATATATATATATATGTGTGTGTCTGTGTTTGTATAGGCATTTTCATTCATTTATGTATATATTACTGAATACATGAAAACTAGCTGGATGCCTAAACTTTTTTTATACTTTTTTTGGATATCATAGCAGTCATTTACCATATATTATTGAATGCAATAGGCAAGGATTTTTTGTTTATTTTTTTATGTAACTTTCCTTATTTTTCCAACATAATTAGAAATAGCTCTAGAATGAGCAGGAATTTTCCATAGTTCATTTTGTCACTTCTGATGCTTTCGACCTTTCTCAAGTCATTCTCAGGAAGAAGACATAGGTGTTATAAAATCTTTGTTTTTTTTTTTACTATTGTGGACCAAGATCTACTCAAAGCAGAGGGTTGCTAAATGACTTTGTAAGTGTATCTCTTCCTCATCAGATAAGTTGAAGATCTTCATCTTGATCTTTGCCTCTAACTCAGCATTAGATAAAAAAAGGGCCATCCCCTTCCTGACTTTCCCTGTCTCTCTAAGCACAATCTTCATTGTATGCGTCATTATAGATTGTTCTAGTTCCATGTGTCGTACCTCTTCCAGATGTCTCAGTTATTTCCTTTTAACTTTCCAAGTTCTTTCTTATTGAACTCTTTGGGTCTAGTAGTCACTGGATCTAACCAATGCCTATATCCACTAGCCCATGTGCCCTTAAGGACATCTGTGTATGAATTTCTGGGACTTATAAACCTAATGTTTCAGCCACCGTTTTTTTACCAGTGCTCATGTTGCAATTTTTACATTATTATTATTTCATGTTTTTACCAGAGCTCGTATTGCAAATTTTGTGTTGTTATCCATTGCTTTTCTCTAGCACTCCTTATTACTGGTTCCCAAATTGTATTCATTTCTATGCTTGGTCAGCTCAGGAAATTTTTGTGGCCTAGCATATGTGCTGATTCCCTAAGTTTTTATATTTTTCAGTGATGTTTTCTGTGTATTATTTCAACCTCATCCCACAGGGGGTGGTGATCTCCCTCTTCCCTCCATATGTGGTCAGCTATGCCTAATTTTTCTATTTCCCCTTATGTTAATGCCTTACAATGTTCTTGTAGTCTTACCTTAAGGAAGGGTGCCTGTTTTTCCTTTATATTTCTTACCAGAGCTGCATGTCAAGTTCTCCTCTCTGGGGGGGGTATTACAAGGAAGAGGTGTCTGTGAATTGTTGAATCACTTTTGAAGAATATCCTGATGTTATAGGGACTTCAGATCTTTTGTATTTTCTCCGATAACCCCTTCATTTTTTCGTGTTGTTATCCTCTTGTAACCTTCTATCCCAGTTTGTCAGAGCTGCTGTTCTTCTTTGTATGTTTCTGGGTCGCCACTTATGACTTTTGCTCGATGTTGTAAGCATTTGACAATCTCTTTCTTTACTCTGTATGGGTGGTGGGAGTTGAAGTTGAGGTATTGTCTGATGAATGTAGGCTTGCGGCATATGGATGTCTTGAACCCATGCTCTGCTTGAGATATTAGTACATCCAGGAAGGCAAGTTTGTTGTTCTTTTCTCTCTCTATTGTGAACTGTATCGATAATCTTATTAAGTTCACATGGTCCAGTAGTAGCTGGACTTGTTCCTGGTGTCACCAGAGTATGAAGGTGTCATCTATGTATCTCAGCCAAAGGGTTGGCTTTAGTAATGTAGTTTCTAATGCCATTTCTTCAAAGTATTCCATGTGTAGGTTTGCCATTGCTGGGTGATATATATATATATATATATATATATATATATATATATATATATATATATGATGCCAATTTAGCTGGGTTTTAATCCTAGCTAGAGTTAACCAGATGTCTAGCCACACTGATATAGCAAAACACTCTGACTGTGGATGACACTATATATATATTTGACTTTAAAAAGATTTTTGTGGGGTGTTTACGCTATTAAAGAGAGAGAAAAGCAGGGGAAGAAAAAAGAAGTTTGTAGGTAGGGAATATTTTATGGGTAAACCTTTAAGCACAGAACCAGTAATAAAAATCACAGAAATGAAATCTATGTTGTTATTCATTTAAGCATCATCATCATTTTCATAATCAGAATAAAATGTATATAAAATAATATTTTAAAAAGTTGAAAAAAATAATAGTAATAAAAGTAATAAAAATCACCTATAATGTAAGCATATCCATTACATCCACATAAATGATTAAATAAATCTGTAAACACATATATGTATGTGCATCTTTGTTAATTATTGAAATTGTATTATTATTGTCTAGTTTGTAAGTATTGGTGATTTTGTTTGAGAGTAGATTGTGCTAGTTTGATGAGTCCATTTTATAAATATTTCTCAATTTGTCAGCTCTAATCCACATATTTTTTTAGTTTTTAAAATTGCAATTATGTCTAGTGTGAAACAGCTTGTCGCCTCTGAGTGTTGACTTCAATGTTCACTTTTATATTTACATTTACATACACTCTATCTCTGATATTGAGCACTTTTCCCCATAAATATAGCACACCTTAAAACTATATTTCTTCATATATATATATATATATATATATATATATATGAGAAAGAACAAGAGAGATAAAAATGAAATGATTTCAAAGAAGAGAAAAAAAATCATGAAAATTATCCCATAAAATAAAGTAAAAAAGATTTATGTGCAAAAATCTATTTAAATTAGTCTGCTTGGGTCTTCATTCGATAGATTGGTACAATACAATTTTCCCCACCCAATTTTCTCTCGTCTGGCCTTGGTTAATATCCATAATTTACCCCCCCGCCAAAAAAAAAAATAAAGAGATCTTTACATGTGAAAGAAAGAAATAAAAAAAATAATCTGCTATAGAATGATTGTGGACAAATAAGTTTTGCAGACCATTTGCTAATGTAGTGCATTTGATTTCTTCAATGTACCTCACAGTTATGGCCTTATGCCCCACTAAACTATAAAAATTTATTTTATCTTCTTTTGTCTAATCATCTAAGAAATATATTCTAGCTTTCGCCTAAAGATAAATGTTTAAATATTTGCATAAATTATTGTCTGATGTTTTAAAGATAAAAACCTAATCAATTTAAGTCATAAATGAATTATTAAATTAGTACCACATTTAGTACTATATAAAATAATATTGAAAATATTGCATTGTTGGATAACATTAACATTCAAGAAGTTGGAATCTGGGTAAATTGTGAAAATGACTCATAGCATTAATAAAATAATTACATCTCCCTTTAGAATTAAGCTGTTCTTTCAAAATTTAGTTGCATCTCTGTTGTATTTATTCATTTACGATGAGCAGAAAAATATTTCACGATTTACAAAAAAAAAATGAATTTTATAAGAAAACTGCATTAAATGCATTTTTTAATTTCTAACAGGTGATAATTTCAAATTATACAGTATTTTTATATAATTCAAGGTTTCTTTTCAAATACGTTTTAAAATATTTTACATCTATATTTTAAAATATAAATTAAAGAATCTTTTATGCAACACAGGGAGGGAGTTTTTTCTCTTTTAAATTCCAGCCATAAATTTACAGGGCCAGTTTAAGTACAAACTCGTGTGTCATGCATGTTCTTGTTTATTTGTATTTTTTTTATGTTTCGTGTGCTGGAATCAAACGAAAAGACTTAAATTATAAACGCATATATAACTATTCAATTTAATTTTGAGAAATAATTTTATTATACGTTTTTATTTGAAGGAATTGTTTCAAGAACTTCTCATAAAATTAATTTTTATTAATGGTGGAGTGCGAAACGAAACGGCGTTAAAATCGCGCTCTAATTTTTTGTTTCGTTTTTGTGATAATGTTCTTTTTTTTTTTTTTTTTGAAAGGTGTGCAAAAAATCTGATCTGCAGCTAATTATTAATAGTAAAAAATAGTAGGATGAAAGAAATAATTATTTAAAAATAAGTCCCTAAAAAAAAAATAGTAGCCGAAAATAGGAGGAGGAGGAGGAAGATGTTAGTTCAGCCATCTTTCTTCTTGTGCGGAGTTTTGTGTGTGCCTTCTTCTCGTTCGTAAACCTTTGGTCGGCACACTTGAATATTTAAACAAACCCACAAATAAGGTAAATCAACATTTAAAGCTTTCAATTTATAACCTCAACACGATATAATTTTCATTTGTTTTTGTCTGATTATCTTAATGCTTGTTTGTACATTTGATAGTTTCTAATTGATCGTCAGGCCGAGCCGGCCTGGATATATATAGGTAGTGGTTGAAAAAAGGGGGATCATTTTACAATTGATTATTATAGATAATATGACCCCGACTTTATGACCATAATGTATGAATGTCTTGTTTTGCTATCCGCCATGCCTTTCTTTCTAAGTAATAATCACCATAGTAGTAAATACACCTCACCAGGTATTATCTTCGTTTTATTTCTTCTTTTTTTTTTTTTTTTTTTTTTTTTAAACGTTTTTACACCGATTTCATTTTTCTATCTATTGTAAATATCTGAATCTTATTTTATATTTTTAAAATATTTTGGGGGTCATCTTTTTCCCTTTGTTTTCTTGCTAAGTCAAATTTCTCCGTCAAGTGCTTCTTAAAATCTCTTGATCATTTACTTGTGTTGGTCATAAGATTCCACCTTGTGAAATTAAAACACAACTACAGGTGCTAAGTTCATTTCTCTTTATTTTTTTTAGGCAATATAAGCTTTTTTGGTTTTATTTAACTGTTTCTTTTTTGTTTTTTTAGTTGCTTTTGGATTTGTTGTTTTTTTATACTGACTGCAAAGAAAAATCCTCTTTTTTCTTTCTTTAAGGAAACCAGCGCACTTGGTGTATTATTATACAATAACAAAGAAGTAACAACTATTTCTTTTTTTTTTTTTTTTCCTCCTGAATTGAAATCTAGTCTCTTTCTATATTTTAACTTTAAAATGAACAGGATTATTCACAATTGTACTTTTTTTTTTTTATTTGTAAATGTTTTTTAAACTGAAATTTATCTTAAAAAATTTTAAAGCAAAATTTATCGAAAGGTTGATACTAAATTTAATATCATTTTTCATTGTATTTTTAAAGGTTAATCTTTTAAAAAATTATAAAAAGTAACAACAAATTAAAGTGAACCATAGATTCTTTTATTGTAATTTTCCCAAAATACCATTTTATTTTTAAAAACCTTATTTTTTAGGAAAGCCTCTTTTCGTTTTTTTTCCTTTAAATTTAAGAATAAAATTGATAGCATTTTTAAATTCTGATCAATCTTTTTTTTTATTTAAAAAGGAAATTTATAATTTCTTTTCAGTCAACAATCAACATCAATGACCAATTTTAAAACGTAAAAGTTCTTATTTCTCTTCAATTTAAAAAAATGAATAGCAACCTGAAATTATATTTTTAATCATTTCAGCGAATGATTATAAGTATTTTTCCTAACTTGCCAGTCCCCCCCACAAAAAAAAGTGTTTTTCTTTTTTCCTGAATTGTAAAAGAAAAAAAAAGTTTAAAATTATAAGGAAACTTTTAAAAATGCCCACTCCGTAAAAAAAAAAATTAATGCACTCTAAAATAAAGAAAAAACTATTTTTATCTTTTTTTTTTTTTTTTTTTAAATTTAAATAGGAACCCCCCACCCCTTTCCTCAATTAGAATTTTGGTGGAGCCGTTTCTTAGGAAAAGCGGCTTTAATTGAAACTAAAAACTAAAAGACATCTAGGGCAAGTCAAGGGTTTTCTTTTTTGTTCCACACTACTAGTTTCTTTTTAGGTCTATGCTTTTTTGTTGTTGTTTTTTAGTTCAACCAAAAAGAACTTTTTTTTAAACCTCCATAAACATTTACTTACTATGACTCACTTCTTTTGACTCTTCTTCTTCCTATCTATCCCTTTTTTCTTTTTCTACAGAAAGTAACTACATTTTTAAAAAAAAAAAAAAAAGTAATAAATACTTCAGATTTTTTTTTAGAATAATGTAGTTTTCTCTGATTAATTTTCTCCAGTTGATGGATTTTCTTTCTTGATAACAGATAAACTTTGCTTTATTCTTTATTACTTAATAAAGTTAATGCAATTGGAATTGTATTTTTTTTTTTACCTTTTAATGGAAAAATCAATGAAATACTTTTTAAATCACATCCTCCAGTTACTACAACCCCAGCCTCAAGTGGAAAATTAACTTAATTTATATTGCGTTAAAAATAAAATAGCTTCTTAGCATTTATTTTTGGAAACTGTTTTTAGTTTTTACTGTTCTTTTAAAAAGAACTTTGATTTATAAACATTGTTTATGTCATTGTAGAAATGAAATTATTCGGTATTCTCAATTCTAATGATTGTTCAATTTATTTGCTGAATGGGATGGAGATTAGGAAACTGCTCATTGTGTAAAGAAAAAACATGCCAGATTGAACTGTTGAAAAAAATTAAAAAAAAACAAAAACATTGCTTCTTCTCTGTATTTGACCAAATCATGAAGGAAAGTGTTCATAATGCTACAAATAAAAAAATAGTTGACTGTTTTTTTTTTGTTTTGTTTTTTTTATCTATCCAACAAATCTTTTAACCTTTCTCTCCATTTTGATGTAAGAATGGTTTAACTTTATTAACCTGGTTCTATTTCGATTTTTATGGAACAAAAATATCTACTAATTGTTTTTTTTTTTAAACTTTCAGTGACAAACAATTTCAGTATATTCAAGACCTCTCCAGCACACGCATACACACACATATTCATACAAAAAAAAAAATTTCAAAGATTATTAAATAAGCTAAAAATACAAAAATTAACAAAAAAATTATTTTCTTTATCACTTTCGAATGAATGTTCTTTTTGTTCTATGCAAACATTTATAAAAGGTAGTAAAAAAAAATAAAAAAAATAATAATTTTATAGATTTTAGACCTCTCTGGATATTCCAGTGCATAAAACATTGTTTCATAGCTTCACTACAAGGATGCTAAAGAAAGATATTCAATATAACTGATGATAAACTAAGAAATAATTATTGATGCCATTTATGATATGTTTTAAAGTTTGTTGTTTTTTTTTTGTTTTTTTACCTATTTCTATCTGCTTCAGACATTTTGGGGGTAGTTATTATTGTTATTATTAATAAAAATAATGCTATGTCCTTTAAACTGTGAATTTAACCATGACTTATTTGGAAAGATAGTGGCTTCCTGATGTCTTTCTGGTTTGGGAATTAAGTCAAAAGAGTACTCCAAGGCTGGAATCTTCTCTGCTGTTAACTCAGAACTGGGATAGTCTTTAGTTGTAATAATAATAGTAATAATAATAATAAAAATTTGTTTATAGTAAAGATTAAAATTCAATATTGTCTCATTTGGATTTACCTTGTGTACAAATTAGGTACTGCCAAAATTTGAGTTAAAAAAACTTTAAAACAAATTTAAAATTTCAATGAAACCTTTTTAGTAAAATTTTGGTTTTATTTGAAATATAAATATATATATATATATATATATATATATATATATATATATATATATATATAAAAATATGCTGAAAAAACAAAAAAAAAAAAATCTAATATGCAATTATGCTGTTTTAGTGTTTAATGTCAACGTCAGACGTTTCGGTCTAATAGACCATCTTCAGGACATATCGCCCACGTGACGATGACGTGATCATATTTAAACGGAACGCTGATCTTATAAAAGATTTCAGTTATCTGTTTGGATTGGTATTGCTTTTATGTCCGTCATCTTTTTCATGTTGAAATTGTATATGGTCTATGTTAATTATGTTTTATGAATATGTCCTGAAGATGGTCTATTAGACCGAAACGTCCGACGTTGACATTAAACATTAAAACAGCATAATCGCATATTAGGATTTTTGTTTGTTTTTTCAGTATATTTTTCTTCATACTGTCGGATCTATATCCATATATTTGCTTATATATATATATAAAACAAACAAACAAACAAATTAAACAAAAAAAAAAAGGAAAAATTGATAAAGACTTATTGATACTGTTAATTGATTTCTTTGCTTTCTTTCAGTTACAAATGTCATAAAAATTCTAGATACCTGCAAACATCATACCTAATTATTTTTAACCTTCTATAACCAATAGAGAGGTAATTCAGAAATTTCTTATTTCGTATTTGATCTTCCATACAATAAATAATTTAGCAGTTGAAAAAAGAAAAAAAAATTTAAAAAATATTTCATTCTAAAATGGTATTAACTTCACATTTTTTTAATTCTTCAAATACCTCTTCTTTTAATAATAATAATAATAATAATAGATGATGTCTTATCATCAGCAATCAGAATTATTTCAAAATTATACTGAAAAATTACAAGTAAAAAATAATATTATAGATTTTTTTTTTTCCCCTGCCAAATCCGAAAGTTATGTTTTATTGAATTGTCTATGTAAGTTTTCAGGATAAACTTTTAAGATGTTCAATTGATATTGCAAAAAATTATTACTGAAAGAGCATTTTTAAGAATTTTTCTCTATAAAACCAACACCACAAAAAGAATTTTAGTGCTCACAATGAGCGTGGGTAACTGACGAAAAAAAGTATTTCCATAAATTTTTTTTTAATAAAATGGCCATTTCAGTTCATTCATTCATTAATAAGTGTTGAAAATTTCATTTAAATCTGTTAATTCCCCGACTTTTTGATAGCCTTTTAAAAACAATGTAGCATATTTTTTTTTTTTTTTTGCTCTCTTTTTGAAAAAAAGAAAAATGCATTCATTTTGGTGGAACCAAGCGTACCTATCATTTCATAGGTGTGTCTTGTGTCTATATAAATGCATTATTTACTTTGAACACATTTATATAAATTTTAGTTTCTATTGACTAATTTCCAAACATTTTTCTTGTCATAAAGAAGTTGTCAACATAGTTTCTTATGAAATATTGGAGGTTTGTGCATTTTATTGAATTGAAATAGATTTCCAGTTGAGGATAACAAATTTAACTTAATAAATTGGACATCAACTGAAGATAATACAAAAAGAAAGGACAGAATTTAATAGACTTTGTTTTCCAGTTGTATTTAGCTTTAGTATTCAGTTATAAGGGCTGAGACAGACAAATTAATGATTTTGGAATTAGGAAATGTTATTGAACCATCAATTTGTATAGAATGGACAGTTGATAGCATCTGGCAAATACCAGACATTAGCCAAAATAGCCTTGAAGAGAAATACTGGTTTTGGCATATGCTTTGCTTATTGGATTGTTTGCATGGTATGTTTTTCAGAAGAAACAAAAAATGTAAATGCTTAATGAAGCAAATTGTTTCCTATGCAGGACAGGAATAAATTTTGGTTTTGAATTTTTTTTTATTTTAAGATTTGTAAAGGGTTACTTGTTTTTGCATTTCTTGTTTCTTTTTAGAAGTTAGGAAGAAATAAATAACTGTTGAGTACTCCCCCCGCCTTTTTTTTTTCTTTCTAATATCTTTGTGACAATAGCAATACTTAGTTTCTGCTGTAGGGGTCAACTAGGTGATATGACATAATTTTGACAAATTCATCATTTATATACAAAATCAGATTTATGAATTAAAATTCTACATCAAAGGAAAACATTGGCTTTTAAAGATATATATGGTTGGTCTTTTAACAGCTGTTAAAATTTATTTCTTGTTAAAGTAGATTTTGTGTGTGCATATATATATATATATATATATATATATATATATATAAAGCACTAGTTATGAAATCTTTTAATTATTCTAATTCTTTGACAGTAAATTTGTTTAGAATGTCATGATGACAAAACAAAGTTGATTGAGAATTATAAACTGATTTGATTTCTTAACATTACTTTCTTACCATCTGCTGACAAAGTTTTAATGAGGCACAATACAAACTTTTGGGAAAACTCTTTTTATAACTTTTAAAGTAATGAAAATATATAATAGAATATTTTACTAATGTAATATCATTTTCCTAGTTTCTAATTAAAATTTCGCTACATGGTCATTTTTTTTATAATTAACAGATAATTGCTAGAATATCTTTTATAATAGAACTAATTGAAAAATATTTCTACTTGCAATTCATAAAAAATTGAACCTGCACATATAGTGCATGTGTGATGGTGATAATCAAAAGTAGTTTTGAAAAATTCCTTTATGCTTTCATGAGACTTAAGATTATTTTTTAATCTAAAATCTTGTTTGCTCTTCACAAGGTTCAAATTACTTTTGTGTAGAATGTAGTTTTAAATTTTCTTAAAGGCTGTTGAATTTTACTTGTTTCTTCAAATTGTATCTACAGTAAAAACACAATTTATTTTTTAATTTGTGATAATTTGCAATTTTAGTTTGCAAAACTTGGAGAGAAAACATTTTTATAAATGATGCACATGTTGTCTTTAGACATTTTCTATTTTTAGAGATTTCAAAGTACTTATGACATGTGACTAATTAACATCATCACAAATTTATAGACATCAAATTGATGGCCTTTTTAATCTATGGCTTTGTATTGATTATATGTAAGTGATTATGTATTTATATTCATAAATACGAAATCTCCATTAAATCTTTGGCAAGATTATATTTGAATGAAATCTACTATGAGATTTAATGTTTTTGTTTTTGTAGACAAAGCTTATTTACTTATGGCATATATAATTTTTTTTCAAAAGTATTTGTTATCAAAATGAGTTTGTAAAGGGAGAAATTAGTGAATGTCTTAAAATCTTAAGTTACAGAAAAGCTTATGAAATAATTAAAAAGCAACTTTTGATGTCTGGGTTATTTTTATTCTCTCAATCCTCAACACAGAAACGTGTTGGCAGCAGTGCTTTATGTAATTCTTATAATAAAAATACTGCTTTTTTAAAAGAATTTGGTCTATCTGAAAGATTTGTTTTATAAAATCATTTGAACTGCTTAGCATAGATGCTTGTGTCAGTCATCTGAAATGAAATAGGGTTAAGAGATCTGATAAATTCTGGTTGAATGTCACCTCTGTGTGTGCGTGACTTGCTGTTAAAGTTCTTGATGTTTTCCCCAATCTAGCCTTTCCAAAGTGCCATTTTTCTTGCCTATGATCAGGTGTTCACAATGGAAACAAATTATGGATGTCCACTTCAGTGAGACCTGGCTTTCCCTGTAATTATGTTTAGTGTGGTTGAGCTACTAATGCAATTGTTATTTTATCTGACAACCTGACCTTTGGCAGAAGTGAGAGGAATTTAAATATGGGGTCAATTGGTAGATGATGCTGGAGCAGAAAATTGACAGTTGAGAGTGGGTCATTGAAAAATCCACACTTTGGGTATTTTCTGACTGGAAATTGTTCTACAATGGATGAAGCCTATTCTTACTTTGTTCTTGAATGGGAATTTATAAATCAAAACATTAAGAGAAAAATTAAAAGCTAAGGCTCTTATTTAATTAGATAATAATATGGTTCTAAAATTGTTTGTATCTGATTCTTATTTCTAAGTGTGTTTTGGTAGAATATAAACAGACAATTTTTGATAGTGTTTACTTTCTGGAAAGACTATGCAACATCTCAGAATCTATGGTTCTGTGTGGTTAAATGTGAAGTCTTTTATTATTGGTTAATGGGAAAGTCAATCTAAAAATGTAGTTTTCTGATACAGAATTGTCTAAATGAAAGTTAAGAATAAATAAAAAGGAAAATAATTAGAAGCAAAATAGTTTGCAATTAAAGTGATTTAAAATTCCAATTATGACTTCTTTCATATGCTTTGTAATTTAAAAAAAAAAAAACCACCCACCTTTTTAGCAACTGCAGTGGATACTTTTATAATTGTATGCACACAAAGTGTGTGTGTGTGTGTGTGTGTGTGTGTGTGTCAGTGCCTCATACTGACTTTGAGTGAGTTGCCTTAGATAGAAATAACTGGAGATATTTGTGCCAGAGTGATATCAGAAATTTTGAAATCGGTTGTATTGACCAGCTAACAGATGAAAGACAAGAGTGAAAAGCATCAGAAAATCTTCCTGTTGCTATGTCCCAAGATCCTCACTGTTGCACAATATATGAACTTACATGCAGGTCACTAGCAGGACTGAAGTGTCACATATAACACAAATTGTCAGTTCTTCATATGTCGAAATTGACAGGAGAGGCCATCATATATATATATGTAATAACTTTTGTTGCTGTATTAGTTATTTACATTATGCTGGCAATAACAGGTTGCAGCGTCTTTGTTATGATGTTGGTAGACAATTTGAACTTGATTGCAAAACTTGAAAGTGAAAAAAATCTGCTCCTTGTAAGAACAGAATACAGTTTGGAAAATCAAATACAGACACACACACAATCGAAAACTTATAATAACTGTAAGGACTTACAGTATAGGTCAGCTAGTATCAAAATATCTTTGTATAAAAGTAA
The DNA here is from genome assembly GCA_903632075.3 of Acanthosepion pharaonis. Lineage (NCBI taxonomy): Eukaryota > Metazoa > Mollusca > Cephalopoda > Sepiida > Sepiidae > Acanthosepion > Acanthosepion pharaonis. The sequence goes on along the minus strand of CAHIKZ030004736.1, from coordinate 1,715,322 downwards.
GATGTAAACTGAAAGAATGCGTATAATATATAATGTAAATATTTGAAATGTGTAATGTTTTTATTTCATCTAATTATGGGGGATATAATTGTTTGATTACATACAAATTTGGTTGTCGGCCAAATATCACTCTTTGTGTTGCATGAATATATTTTTCTTGCACTCATCTTTATTGAAGTTATTTTGACAATGCTTCTGTAATTAACATATTACACAGTGAAGAGGATAAGATGTCACCATTACTGTAAAGCAGAACATACACAAACATTAATCCTCAATGAAGATTAACATCATATCTGTAAATGACTGCTTAGCTCTAACATCTTCAGCTCTGTGAGTTTTTGTAAGATAACAAACTTCTCGAATTTTTAGATTTGCCAATGCAAATTTCAACTGAAAATCTCTGTACAAACATAAGTTGCTATTCTTCAATCATTGTTATCTTGGACTGGATCCAATTTCAAGGAATTGCTTAGATAAATGATCTTACTATCTCTCCTTTGACTAATTATTTCTTTCTCCAACTGCTATTTCCACAAACTCTCTCACATCTCGAATGCTTGTCTTGTCAGATTTACATTGTGAATGCACCTACTCTGCCAACCCTGTCCCAGGCCAGATATTTGTTGGAAAGTTTCAAGTTAAATATTATCTGATTCTTCTTCCTGTGGCCTATTCTACTCTGTCCACAATTCTGATAGATGATACCTCATTCAGGTACTCTTATTTAATGAGAAATTTACAAAACACAAAGATTATTAAACACTAATTGAAATTCTTTGAATTTAAAATGAATGTCATTTTAAAATGAATGTCGCATAACAAACATTAATTCCATGGTATATAAAATGTACAAGAATAAAGTAATATTTTGGTATTGGGAGATTTTTAACTAAGATATTTAAGAAAATATATTTAAATAATTCTTTAAAATATTTTCTATAGCTTTCTAATCTTCAGTATTTGATACATTTAAAAATTACATAAGAAATTGTAATTAAAAAAAAATATATTGTGATGCTTTGTAAACTCCAACTCCAAACTGACAAAGAGTAGCAGATTGACAGAATAAGAAATGGCATGTAAATAGTCTAAAGACACAAGTGGAAGTAGGGAATATGGATTTAATCAAAATTCATAAGGAAAGAATGGAACAGAAATCATCTCAGATTATGCCAGAATATAATTTGAAGTGAAGTCAGAGAAGCCAGGTGCATAGATGGGAGATGATCTAGCCACCAAATGCAAATACGTGCCTCACAAGATGGGTTGACCCACCTGTGTCTAGGATGTGCTTGTGTGGGGAAAACTCTGTAACATCAGATATACTCACATTAGAGGGACATTAGCTTAAGATCAACAGAAGAGTGTAGTGTCCATGTTTAGAGAAGGCCCTAAGGCCACATACCCACTGAGTGACAGTGATTGATGAAGCCCAAAGTAAAATACTAATGTTATGCAAGAAAGATTCAGTCCTGAATTTTCATTTTTAATGTATGATGATAGTGTTACACATGTGAACTAAACATTTGGACTTGTGGAAACTTTGTATAAAAGTGCTTGTTAAAAATTTTTATTAAAAAATAGAATAAACATGAAAAACCCTAAAATCAGCAGAAGCATTAGATACATTTAAAAAGATAGGCAAAGAAAAACAGGAAAATTTGGTTAGAAACAAAGTGTTGAATTGCTATGTAATATCAATCCTCTTATTGATTAAATTGATTAAATTCCTTTAAGCATGGAATTTAAAAAAAAAAATTAAATTGAGAGGGAGTGACCCCATGTGGATCATCTGGGGAAAAGAATTGCCAATTATAGTTTTTTTTTTTTTTGTTTCATTTCAGAGTGAGGTATAAATAACTTGTCTTGATCAAATTCTGCTTAGAATCTTTTATTCAGTGCTTTCAAATTGTGCTTGCAACAGAAAATCCACTTATTTCATTTTGGCAGTGCATCTGGTGCATCTGTTTATGTAGAGGGGGAGGGGGATCATTTTATATAGATGAAGAATCTGCAAAAAATGTGTGTGTGTGCACGTACATGCATCGTGACTAGAAACAAAGGAATTTCACGGGTTAGTGGGGAGTTGAAGACATTTTTCTCTTTTTGTTTTATATTTCAGTAAGAAATCAACTTAACCTTCAAAAATAGGCAGGGTAAATAGCACTCTGTACCCACAATTAAGTTTTTAATTATTTTTTTATTCGTTTTTAATACAAAAAAAATGTAATTATTGATATCCAAAGAAAGCTTGTGATTTTTTTTTATGTCTGAGTTGACAAGTAATATTCTATTAAAATTATTTAGAATATATTACTTGTCTGCTTTTATTGTGCTTTGAAATTGTTGGTAACAGTAAAGACTAGCCAAGAATCAGTTTAGTCTTTTGCTATCTCCTCAAAAATAAGGTTTTGATCATGTTATTGAAAATATTAGTAATAAAAGTTCAATTTAGTGATCTACTTTTGGATTGGAAATTTTTTTTTTTTTTTTTTTTTTTTTTTAAGGAAATCCACAAGTGTTTTTTGTAGTAAAATATTCTAATCTCCACAAAAATAGATCCATGCTTGGAAAATAACCTTGTCAATAAATTTGTTAAAAAATAATACCATTGTTTAGTTTAATGTATCTGACAGTTTTTGAAAGTTTTCATAATTCCAAACAAACATTTTTCAAAGCTAGAATAAATATGTACTGGTAATTTTTTTTTTTTTTTTTTAAACTTCCTTCTTTTACTATGTTGATAATGAAACAAAACCCTGTTTCTACTTTCTTGTAGATTATTACATTTAAAGTTTCATTTCTTTTCAGTCTTTGTAAATGGTGAAGGAGGATTCGCTTCCTGTGTAGTGCTGACATGTCAGGCTTTGAATCACGTCTACTTCGGGGTTTTGACATTTAGCATATTTCTTTTTGGTATCAGAATAGGACTTGCAACTACTTCCAACCCATATATTAATTTTGACATATAGACATTGTCAACGTTAGGAAAATATGTTCAACTTTTACTGGGTCTTAATTTTATTAAGGAAAAGGTTAAACTTCCTGTATAAGTACAGAGTTGACTGATAATGTTTTAATTTCCAAGTTTAACTGGCATAGAAAAAAAAAATTCAATATTGAGCTCCACTTTGACCTAAACACGTCACAACATGAATTCCTTCAAAGTATTGGTTGGATGTTTACTCTTAGAGTAATTGGGTTATCAGTAGCCAGTCAAAAAAATTCCTTTATTGGAAAACCTGTATTTAATTTAAATTAGTACAGAAATGAGTGACACAATCTTTATAGTCTTGTTGATAAATGTTGAACTTATAATATTTAGAAGATTATTTCTCGTTGTTTAATAAAAATATAACCTACACACTTGAAAGAAATGTTTTCTGAAAATAAAATTGTAGACATTTTTATTAGAAACACGTCAGAAGAACTGTGCATATACATGAAGAGGTTCAGCTCAGCAAAATTTAGAATGTTAATGAGAAAGGTACATTTGAAAACAGGAAAATTTGATTAGAAACAAAATAAAGTGTTGAATTACTATGTAATATCAATCCTCTTATATGGCTATGAATGTTAAACAATTTCCTCATGGATAAAGAGAAGATTTATGCAAAAAAGATGTGGTTCTACAGAAGAATGCTGAGAATACCATGCACAGAGCATGGGAGCAATGAGGAGGTTTTATGGAAACGAAACAGACACTTAGAAAGGATTTTTCTGGGATGTATAATGAAGAGAGTTTGGAGAATTTGACACTAATAGGACTTATTGAAGGCAAGAGGAGAAAACAGTAACAAGGTTGTGTAAATGGATGGCATAGCAGAGGATTGGGAAGGATAGTAAGGAAACAAACATTCCTAAGAACTATGAAGGGTAGGAAGTTGTGAAAAACTATGATTGCCCACATCCTGAAGATTATATTTCAAAATAGCAACAATAAAAGGAAATGATTAAAAAAAATATTGAAATTATTGTTGTTTTAATATCCATTCTTACTCTGTGCATGCGGAGGGTCACATCACCCTCTTTGTATGGTTGATATCTGTTGCTTTCAATCTGAATTTGGAGCCAGTGTGGACAGTGGAAAAAAAGAATCGCTCCTGGGAGTGTCTTGGAGAAGCAGCCATCATACTTACTGCTGTTATTGTGTACATCTGAGCTAGGGGCTTCTGATCCATCCAAACCTGCTTCCAACATTCAGATTATCATAGACTTTAAACTTGGAGATGTTAACAGGAAAGAACAATAATCCTTATTACAGGTCTGGTTTGCTTATGATTGCTATTTTGAAATATAACCCAATTCATAATCAAAATATTCCTGGCAATCAGAAACTTGTCTATGCTAGTTAGTCCCTTTCAAAAAATAGGGATACTTTGTGTTGAACTAAATGTTTTTATTTATATAACACCATCTCGTTCATTTTGTCTCATGTCAGGCAAGATAAGCTTAGTAAATATCTTGACAAATGGTGATTTTTGAATGTCATTGTCTTGGTATTTTATCTTAGCATTAAATATTTACCTGATGCTTTATAGTAAATGCATCAGTCTTAGATTGACATAAATTTATCAAATGACAAATAAACTAAATTGCAGATTAAATTTAGTCATATCTGATAATTAGAAACATGTATTCTAAAAGCATGACATGCAGCAAACATCTAAGCAGAAGATTTCTAATTTTCCGTTAGTTTGGTTTAAATAAACTACAGTTGGTACAGTAAGAAATTATTGCTGTATGTTTTTTGTTTTTTTTAATTGAAATGGTTTACAATTCTTTCTTATTTCTTGCTAAATTTCACATTCAGTGATAAAAATTTTGCAATAATTTATTAAAATGCTTAGCCTATCTTCTGTGTGTGTATGTATGTATGTATGTAAGTATACTATAATTATGGGTAACCAGTATCAGGGATTATGTATGTGCATATATATATATAATATATATATATATATATATATAGGCAGCAACTTTTCTTTTAAACATGCTTCATTGAATATAACAGACAAGGAAAATTTTAATTAATTTTTTAAATCATTCTTACATTTTTCCATTTGGTTGGAGTAAGGGAGTGCAAAAATTGTTCATTGTCCCAAGCGTTTTTGGCCATTTTCAAGAGTAGCATTTATTCAAACTTTGCATGTTAAGCATATCTGGAATTCAAGTAGACATCTTTCTATTGATCTCCGCTTCCCTCTATTTAGGACATACATTTTGCAATCTTTAACCATTCTTTAGAGATGCCTTCTACCACTTGACTCCCTCAGCCAGAGCACTTTATCACTGTTTGTTCAAAAGACTAAAACGCTAAATATTTATCTGTCAAAATTTTGCATGACTTTCTATATAATCATTGGGACAAATCATTTTCAGAAATAATGTGTATATTGCATTGTAGGAATTTTAAATACCAGCCTTCCTTAAAAACAGGAAATGGAGCAGAGAATAACCTGAATGAAGGGTTAAGGACCCTCCTCCCCCACTAGAATGAGCCTGAATAATAGTGAACTTCTTGACATTAGATGAATTGAATAATATATATATATATATATATATATATATATATATATATATATATATATATATGTGTGGTATAATTTTTAATTTTGCTTCTTCACTTAAATTTAGCATTGGTTATATTTGATTGGTTGATCAGAGATAAGCTCACAGACCTTATACTCCCCACTTTTTTTTTTTTTTTTTTTTTTTTGTGAAGAAGTATAATAAATCGTTCCCTCGCTGGTAATTTAAAATTGCTTGATGAGATGCATTGATATATGACTGCAATTATGTAGCGATTTTTTTTTTTTTTTTTTTTTTTTTTTTTTTACATGTTTTTGGTGTAATATCCTACAATATAATTTTACTCTACTATGTATTGAGCCCTCTTTTTAAATTAAATGTTACGAATGTTGAAATTGTACTCTTTGTTCTCATCATACCTGGAGATACGATATATATATATATATATATATATATATATATATATATATATATATAAATAAATAAATAAAATTAATTTTTTTTTTTAATAATATGCTTCCATCATGAAACAGAAATTTCTATGCTATAATGAGTTGCTGGGGTTAAAGAAAATTTAATGTTTTTGATTAAGGTGGTTGGGTTTTAATTTCCCTAGACAATTTATGTGGGGTGGGAGTGCCTGCTCACAAATATATACAACCGTTATTCAGTGTATCATCTGGGTTTTCAATGACAAAACAAATTTTGACATTTTTATTTACCTGCTAATTCATATTTTTATACACAAAGATTTTCTAAAAGGGTCATCTAGATATGAATAAGTCATATTTTTAATATTTAAATTTTATTCCTACAGATTTAAAGTACCATTCCTCCTAATAACTATTAGACTATATGTTATTTTTATAAATAAATATATTAGAATTTAATTTCATATTTAAAAAAATTAATTAATGATCAAGTTTAAATATGTATGCTTCATCTTTATTTTTATTTTATTTATCTTTTTTTTTCAAAATTAATTATTTAAGAAAATATTTGACAGTGCCTACAAAAATAACTATTTCATTTCTTTGATTTAGTAAATTTTATTTTTCAGAAACTTAATGTATAATTTTTCATGTATGCACAAAGGGCATGAGTATATATATATATATATATATATATAAAAGGACTCTGAATAAAGACAAAAGAAAAGAACTTTATCAAGTCAAATGTGAAGATTTTGCAACAAATATTTATAAACAAATGTAAAAATATTGCTAGCTTTTGAAAAAATTTTTGAACTTATACAATATTAATCTGGTTAACTGAAAAATATAGGTAAATTATGGCAGATGCCAAGTGATGGAATTTAATGTCTAATAAATGAAAATCAACTAAGATAAATTTTCCTTTTGTCTTTATTCGTATAATAAGTTTTGAATGAATTTTTTTTACTAGATATTTCATGAAATACATCTGTTTGATATTCTGGCATGCATCAGTGATGTTTTTAAAAGGATCATTAGAGGTTTCGGATCTTAACAACATCATGCTCCTTTACAATTAATACTGATTTATGTGCCATCCATCAGTTTTAACACTTCTAATAGTGTTTCTTATTAGTGTAAATGTTGTTTTTAGTGGATACACATTTGAGTTGATATCCCTGCATTTTTAATTTCTGAAGTGGTGAAATTAATAACAACCGGCATATATATATATATATATATAAATGTCTTAAAATAATTGTCGGACTTTGTCCATTTCATTTTATATATATATATATATATATATATAAATGTCTTAAAATAATTGTCGGACTTTGTCCATTTCATTTTATATATATATATATATATATATATTAGTCAACTGGTCTGATTTAGGTCCAGATATTAAAATAAAATGGTTAATTTCCCTTAACTGCCTAATGTAAAATTGTATTTAGGTTTCTTAACTTTCATTTCCAAAGTAGCTATGACAAATTTTATAATTCAGAGAATCTATCATGTCAAAAAACAGCTATAGTGATTGGCTAATGTGACAGTACTGTTTAACTTTTGGTAACCATATTGTTGAATTTTTGCTAGTAAAAAAATCTGGAACTAATATTTTTAACAGAATAGGGTTGAAAGTAATGATAAATGATATCCACAGACTAGTTTTGTGCATAAAATGAAAAAAAAAAACAAATTTTTCTTACAAAAGCATGTATGAAGTGAAAAATAAGTAGTTGGTAACAGGAAAAATGTCAAAACTCAATTCTCAAGATTTACCTTCCTTAAAATGTTCTAAGTAGCAATTTGAAAAGAAGCCAACAACATTTTGTTCTCTTCAGAACTTTAATGCCTATTTTGGCGGGTAGGGGGCTATCTTATTGGGTTTCACCTTTTACTTCCAAGTAATTATGCTGGAGTAAATGATTTACAAAGCTGCTTTGGATTTTCTTTACAATGGTTGTTCATATAAACTGGATTAAGGCTTTAGATTACATTAACCATTATGAAAACATACAGCTAAACTTGTTCTTTTCAGCACCTCTTCACTTTACTAAATACTCATGTGACTAGATTAGGATATTTCTGTTTGAACATCATTTCTATCAATTTTTTTTTTTTTCATATGTAATCCTTATTTGTAAAAAAGACCATAGATAATAGTTTATATATATATATATATATATATATATATATACACACACACTAATAAAATTTGCATGTCATTAGATATGATTTCTCACTTAGGCCAGTATTCCCTATTTTTTGTCACATCTTTGTAACAAAGAAATTTTCTAATTTCACCTATATGGAAAAATATGTTAGGATAATTTTTGTTCTGATTCAGCAAAATTTCTTAAAAGAAAGACAAATTTAAAATGCTAAATGTGTTTGTGTTATATTCTAGTTATTTACTACACTTTTCTGAGATTGGCACACAGCCCTCGAGGTTGTTTACAATACCTGCTTTTCTGAGTTAGTTACCCACCTAACTACTGAAGCAGGCTCATGTTTGCTTAACTTTAGTTTGACATATAAATTAAAGAAATAAATTTAATTAAGTTTTTTTCTTCTCCCCAAAAATTAAGTGTTAAAAACTAGTTGTTCAGTGGCAATTCATATCTTACTACTATCAATATTGAGTGATTCACTATTGGATGCTGCAAGGTGTGTTTATAGAATTTTCTGTTTCTAACTAAAAGACTCCAGTACATTTTAGGTATTTGAGTGAGTAGGTTGGGCAAAGAAAATTTATATAGTTAATATCTATTTACAAAAATATTATCCTTTATATAAGAATATAGGGCAATGAATACATCGAATCAAAGTTGTCAGTTTTAAAATGATTGGATGGTTTTGATAAGACATTAACATTTTTTCTTTATTAAATTGATAATGATTTCAATGGTTCATATTACAAAACTATTGCATATTTTTCCTATCTACTTTTAATTTTTTTCTTTCTTAGAAAATTACTGTAAATTTACTTTGGAATAAGCTGCTTGTTTACAACAAGTGAAGGATTTCTTATAAATGCCTCGACCTTTCTGATTTTATTTACTCTCTGAAAAACTGGTAACTTGTAAGTTTGAATTCTACCAGGCATGTATCATCATTGAATACAGCATATAACCTATTGTTGTCATGCATCGGCCAGGAATCCTGCTGTTAGGGTGCTGGCTTTTCTTCCTGTCCTGAATTAATATTAATCTTCTCGTGAACTGTAAGGATTTTGTAATTATAGAACGTAAATATCATTTCATTATGCCTTAGAGCTATGCAAAATCTGTTGAGCATATAAGCCAGGAAGAAGCTAATCTAGATTTGATTTGAATATGATCAAATATTGATTTCTTTCTCTTTGTAGGATAAAGCATAAAATGACAAAAATATCTCCAGTGCATTTATGGTCTATATTTCTGAAGTATATATTTCTATTTACAGTTTAAGAATAGGTGTAATTTGATGCTCTATTAGAATGCTAATAACTATTTACATGTACTTACACATAAAAGAATATATCTGTATTTTCAACTGTGAAATCAACTCTTCTTCTTATTTGAACTTTATTCTCTTTTGATTCTATTTAAATAACTTCTTTTTTGTTAACATGTATGTTTTTTTATAATGTTGGTGACATGCTAACCAATAATACAATACAAAAACCATAAAAAAAACTTGGTAAATGTATTTAATTCATGTTGAATTTTCTAATTCAAACCCTCAGAATTTAAGATTTTACTTAATTTTAAGAATTTTATTTTAAAGTTTTTTTTTTTTTTAGAATGTTTTAAAGCCTAAAACAAATGTGTATACTAATGGTAATATGAGATGACAAATATGACTCTTGAAAGAGTGACTAGGTTTTGTTAGTTTTATACTGAGATATAAATTTTAGTATGTAATGTATTAACTATTACAAAGATGGAAAAAACCCTTCATAAGTGATAGACAATATCATGAACAACTTAGAAAATTCCTTTAATAAAAGTTATGAATAAAAAGATTCTAAATGTTTGTCTCAAGGTATTTTTTTTTTTGATTGATTTGTTTTCTATGGTTTATTAACCCTTTGTAGTTTATTTAAAGCCAGAAAATATTTTTAGAGCCATTATTCATTACAGCACCTGATATTCTCAAGTGGTCACCCATCTAGGAATTGACCAGGCTTGTCAAGTTATTTTGGATGGAGACAAGTGTGTAGGGAACAATTTATACTATCTCTAGTTAAGTTTTATTTTTAATCTCTTGTGAATTTGGCAAATCTCTGCTGCTGATGTTTTTTGTTTCCCTTTACATTGTGTTTATGGCCACATCATGTTGAAACACCAGTTTCCATATGATCACCGAAATTAAGCAATGTTGAGCTTGGTCAATACTTAGATGGGTAATCGATTTGGGATGTGTGGGTGGTGTAATGGATACTTTCTTGGAATTGTTAATTGGAGAGCTGAGTCCCAATTTGCTGGTTTTGTTACATTTACTTGTGAGCAACTACCCTTGGAAAAGGTATGAATTCATCTCATCTCCCCCAGTTATGGATTAATTAGTAAGATCTGTATCACTAAACCATTATTCTCAAAAAAAAATTCTTACAATGTGAAAATATTTTCTGGCTTTAAATAACCTGCAAATGGTTGATAAGACATAGAAAATGAATCGATCAACCGTCACATTGAGTAAGTTCAACAGATCTCAAATTTTTAAACAAAAAAAAACTGTAAAGAAATTTAAAAAAAAAAAAAATGCATTATGTTTTCCCACTCAAGTCACTTAAAAATAATCTTTTCTCAATTTCCTAATTTTTTTTTTTCCATTTAGGTTAAATCACAATGTCGACTGTTAGGAGTGTAGCCATTTTGATTTATTTATTTTATTTATTTTTTTTTACAATAAGGTACCCTGTACAAGACCCGGGGGGGGTGCACTTGTGATAGAGGGTTATATTAGGAGGCTGTTTATACAGATGAGTGAGATATATTGGTTAACCTTAGACTTGAACATGTTAAAATTGTAGTGATTGGGGGAACAGACTCGGGAATCTGTTCTACAGAGCAATGGTTTGTGGGAAGAAGCTGTTAGAGTGGAACTTATTCTTACACCCGTAATACAAAAAGGATGTGGGTGGTTTACTACAATATAAGTAGCATGGTGGGTCCTAGCTATGAAGGCGTAACCAAGGGATGTAGATTGTCCAAGCACTTTCCATTGTAGTAGTGAGAGGATTGCTACATCCTGCGTTTGAGAGAGAGTTTGAAGGACGAAAAATAATTTGTCACTCACAAGGACTTGGAGACGCTTTTGAACTCTATTAATTAGATGAACAGTTATTGGACCATTTTTTAAAGTAATCTGTTCACTTGCATTGGTTATATTTTCTGCATGAGTAATTGTGGATTTTTATCCATACTATTAATTCTGTTGTTGCATATAAGAATGAATTCTGCTTTTTTAAACCATTAAAATTTAAAATATTCAAAAAACACAAACATGAATGAAAAGAAATAAAATCCAACTGGAAGTCTGATTTCCCCTACTTTATGACGAGATTATGTTGTGTGTGGTAATGGGATATTTTACCAATGAGTAAAGGAGAACAGGCTGTGTGACTGATGCATATGTAAAGTCACATTGTTTTTATTATTATTATTATTATTAAGCAGATATTTTTCACTTTTTAAAATGCACTTTCTGCTGAGTATTTCCCATTTGTTTGCTAATAGTATTTATCCATTTTAGAAACTTAATGTAACTTGGCCATTGAAATGTGTTTTTTACAACTTGTATTATGATTCATAACACATTCCTGCAGTGATTGTTAACTATTATTACTTTTATTCTGGTCAGGCAATATAGCTTTTGATAGTAATTGGATATGACAGTGACTCTTTCAATTCAAGCCTAATTAAATCCAGATTTGAAGTGGCCTTGACATGTTTTGAAGAATAGATAAAAAGCAAAACTCACTATGGGCAAAGTAAAGTCATTTCAAGTGTAAAAGAGAAAATCAAAAACATAAAAAAGCATAATAGCAACACTGCATCTCTTATATTACACAACTGACCATTCCATTTACTGCATTTAATTCTAGTACTTTAGACAGTAGAAGACTTAGAATAAAAGAAAAAGAAATTACCTGATGATAAATACCTTGGATTCCACTTGAAGCAATTTTGAAGTACTTATTTGATTTTTTTCCATTATTAAAATCAGCCTATGGAGCACCTATACATTATTACTTTTTATTAAGCTTAGTTTAGTCCATCATAAAACCAAATTGAGGAAAATGTGAACCATTTTCTAAGAGAGGTGGGCCTGCCTAAAAATCAGCATTTGATATTCTAGCTTAAAACCTGCCTGGCACCTAATAGAAAAGATGTAAATATCTTGGTTACCATTATTTAGCATTTTTAGAACAATGCTTTCAAAAATGGTTTTTTTTTGTTTTTTTTTTTAATTAAACTTTCATTTTTCTCTTTCAGATAAGAAAGAAGGCCATGATGAATTTCCGAAATTCTAATAATCGTAACAGCAGCACTACCAATAATAACCGGAATAAAAATGGGAGAGGACCTTTGGGGAATGGTATTGGCCGTAGATTGAATGCAGGTCAAGGGGGGTTTGGCATCCTTGGCAGTGCTCCTTCCATGCCGACAGGCATGGGAGGGGGGCATGAACAATATGGGAGGGGGTATGAACAACATGGGAGGGGGTATGAACAATATGGGTAGTGGGATGGGGGTGGTTTGAATAATAACATGGCAAATATGAATAACATGGCTAACAACATAGGGGGCATGGGTAATTTTGGGGGTATGATGCCTCAACAAGCAACCTCTAATATGGGCATGGGGGGCATGATGGGTATGGGGTCTGGAATGATGATGCAACAACAACAGCAGCAGCAGCAGCAACAGCAACGTCAAAACATGGGAGTACAACAGCAGCAGGCCATGAGAGAAACGCAACTTGCTCTCGTGAATACTTTACTGAAAGGGTCTATGATGGGTTCTGGAGGACGTAATAGAAATCCCCAGGGTGGTGGTGGTGGTGGTGGTGGTGGCGGTGGTGGCAGCAGTGCTGCAGCTGCTGCTGCTGCCGCTGCTGCTGGTATGGGCTTTGGGATGCTGGGTTCTCATGGTCAGTTACCTTCATTGTTGGATATCAAGACGTCCGGCTTAAAGAGACGAGCTGGATCAGAAAGCATGTCTGGTAGCATAAAAAAGATGAAAAAAGACAATACAGAGGTAAGCCACCTTACTTTTTGGCCTTCTTTGTTTTGTTTTTTTGTTTTTAATTGCATCTAGGGAAAAAAGATAGTCTTTATTTAAGTCTTTACCTGAAGGAGAACACTTAAAGTAGCAATGCTTATTCTTCATGAAATTCATTATTTAAAAGCAAACATTAAAATAAGATTGAGAAAAACTAGCTTGCTTTTAGAACTTACTCAAACTTGGGTTTTGTTTTTTGTTTGTTTGTTTTTTTTTTAAATAGTCTTTGTCATAGGTAGCATTTTAATGTTGAAGAATTGTCTTGATTTTACAGTGTTAAGAAAAACAATCTTGTGGAAGCTAAAATGTGACCAGAAATTATAGACGATATTGCTTTGCTGTGTGAGAACTTGCTACTGAAGATTTTAATTCAGAAAGAATCGCTAAAACACTCTGCTTGGTTTTTTGCAGCATACAGCAATTCTTTTAAAACAAAACTGTTAAGATGTTTGAGGTTAAAAAAAGATATTTAACCAATTTAAAAGTTCTGTATTGCTGTGATGATTTTAAGGATTAACTTGTGTTTTTCTTGTCAAGAAATGTGAAAATATTTGAACTTCTTTTTAATTAGAATATTTCAAATGAAGTTTGAACAGTTAAGGCATTGATTTGTATCTAAGTGACTTTTTTCTTTTAGAATAATAAATGTGAAATGACATTTGAACATATTGTCTTTTACCATGAAAGTACAGTTAATAATATAGCTGAGAATTTTCAAGTCTTGCAATTGTATTCCAAGTTAAATAATTCTCCACTATTTATTATTTTCTATTTTTTATTTTTTTTTTTTTTTTTTTTTTTTTTTTATATGAGCTTCTTATCTTCAGTCTGTTTACCATGCATCTATTTTTTTGTTTTTCTTTCTTCTCTCTCTTTTTTTTTTTTTTTCTTTCTTTCTTTCTTGTGTTGTGCATGTTTCTTTTTTATGTGCCTTGTTAATATATCAAATGGAATGTTAGTCTTTGACTCTGCTTAAACACTTGTATTTGGCAACGACGTGGGTGTTTTTACAATTTTGATTTCAGTATTGAACACTTGTTCTGTATTTTTTTAAATTGGGATCAAAATCTGATCTTATTGGCTGTCATTAATTTCTAAGATTTCTCATAGGACAATGTCAACAACAAATTTACTATTGGTCAATCCAGAAAACAAACATTTGTTCTCTTATATATATATATATATATATATATATATATATAATATAAAATTTTTTTTTTTCTCTTTGTACGGGTGGGGTGCCCTTTTTAATATATCCTCTAGAAAATGTTGCAAAAATTACTCTTGCCAAAGGGTTATGTCTGCCATTATTATTATTATTGCTCAGTTGCTATTTCTTTTTTTCTTCTTTTTTTTTTTTTTTAAACTTTTTCTTTTATCTGAATATTGAACTGGTCTTTATCTTTAATATTCAACTAGAGATATTGGCCTTTGATTATTAAAAAAATATATAAAGCCTATTCAATGCAATTTTGATTTATTTAAAAGTCTTTAGTTGGCCTTGTTTATCTGCTAAAAAATGTTTTAATCAGTATTTTCTTTTTATAAATTATTTTAAAAATTAATTAGATGTGTATTGATGTAAGATCTCAGTTATCATCTATTTCTTTTTAATTCAAATGATATATTAAAATATTTTTAATCAATATATTACATCTATTTCTATTACATGGATAATTTCATTTAGTTTTCTTTTTAATAAATCTTGTATTGTCATAAAATAGATTTTTTTTCTTGCTTATATTAGCCTGTTCAAGTAGATGATCATTGCACATTTTTATTCAATTTTTTTCAAGTTATTTGAGAAAATTAATAATTTTTATGTTTCTTTTACTAAAAAAAAAATCATGCAAAAGTACAGTGTTTTTGAAGTAGTTTTGTTTATAAATGAAACTAAAAAATGAGTTTATATTTTTATTTGTTATCAATTGTCCCTAAAAGTGGCAGGTTTGCACCAACATTTTTTCCCCTTTCATAAAGCTATTAAAAAAATTTATTAAACTGTTTTTCATGTATAGGAATTAAGAAAATATATATTTATTTTTAATGTTACCAACATTAACATAATTCTGGCAAAAATTAGTTATTTAGGACTTTACAAATAATTTTTCTCTAATTTAGGAATTTTCTTACATATTTATATTTGAATGAAAATTTGTTTTTAGACTTTTTTTTTATCTTTATATTTAAAGATTCTGAAAGAAAAATAGATGTATAGATTAGGGATCATTTTGTTGGTTATGTTTCTTTTTAATTCATTCCAGTGTTTTTTTTTTTTTTTTTTTTTTTTTCTGGTAAACCTATTGATCCTGTTCTTTTGGCACCAAATGTGGTGGAGGATGTGAGTTTATTCTCTGGGCCAGTTCCATGGTGTCACTTCATCAACACTTTTTGCACTCATATTCTGTAGAAATAGATGTTGACAAAATCACTAACACAAATGTGATGCAGTCAGATAAAGGTTTATAAAAGTTTTGGGTCAAAATGTTGTTTAACTGGTTCAGTCTGATCACAGGCAATAATTGCAGAAACTGAAAAGGCACTTATTAACTAGTGTAAAGGGGGGTTTTATTGCAATATAATTACAAATCATATATACAATTTTAAAAAGAATCTTATCAGGGAAGAATGATTTCATGATTTTTGGCTGATTGTGATTTGTACCATCATCATCATCATTTCCAGTGGTAATATACTCACTCTTGCAGTGAGCTTGGTAATTTCCCCTCCCTCATTATTTTTTCTACTGATCAATCAAATACTGCTGTTGGAATTGCTTACAGAAAACTGAAATTAATTAAAAAAATTAATAATAATTAAAGATCACTAGCGATAGAATGAGTGATGGTAATCTTCAGATGAAACCTTCCAATTGGGCTTCACTCATATCTTCAAAAATTCCTTACTATCAAAAGGTTTTCAAAACAATTTGTTGAAGTCCTGTGCTTTTCAGCCACTAAGTCAACTTATGTTTGTACTCAATTAATATTTTAGTGGTAGTCTAAAATTCAAATCTTCTGAACTTTAACTGTAATTGTTTTTTTTATAACATGAAAATGTTCCAGGGAGCACAACTGGTGCAAATATTGGAGACTGGCGGAAAAAAAAACTCTGTTTAGTTTTAACAATAAATTGAATTCTCTCTCACTTGGTGACCTTAGTTGATATAAAAGCTTTGTTAAGAAGTGGGTAAGATATATGTAGTAATTTTATTTAAGTTGTTTAGTAGGAAAATTAGTGTGAGCAGTCTGACCAGGATAAAATGTCTACAAGTCTTTATGTAAATAGGATTAATAAGAAAGTCTGTTTTTCTTTTGTTGGTGCCAATTTGTTCAACTTGAATAATAATAATGCTAATAAAGGAGAAAGGGAGGTGAAGTCATTTTCTTCTTCTTTCCTCCTGTTTACTTGGCATTTATGCTTGCAGCAAACTATATTATCTTTAGGAAATGAAAATGGAATCAACTATGAATTAAAAACAAAAACATTTTTTTTTTTTTTTTGTAAGTAGTTGAATGACTGTGAATGTAATTCAGATCTGTTTATTAAGCAACAAACCTTTTGAGGAGGGGTTTTAATTTTTCCCCTTAATTGATTTTTTTTATCTCTTAATATTGCATTCTTCAGATATATTTCTGTTTTACAAAATAGCATTGATATTTTTTTGCAAAAGTCACTGACATATTTCTGTGATACTTCAGTTTTGATTTAAAAGAAATTTCTCTTGCAAATAGTGTCATTTAATTTATTTTTTTTTCCCAATATTCTCTGTGAATTAGATTCATGAAAATATGAATATTTTTCTGCTAGGTTTTATATCTGAGGGGGTTTGAAAATCCTTGCTGTTATGACGAAGATCTTTTCAGTTTTATGTTTGCAATTCTTAATCATCCTCAACAGTTAGTCTTTAACTTACTGAAATCTTATAATCTACATAAAAATGATTTTTCTTATGATTGCTTATAAGTTCAGCTGGAAAGTGGTTAATAATTTGGTTGCTTCAGAATCAAACATTTCAGTTTTTTTTTTTTTTTTTTTTTTTTTTTTGAATGAGGCTAAATCAGAAACTCTTTTAACTGATGTTTTTTTTTTTTTTTTTGCTTGTCAAAAGTTAAATTAGTTTGCAGGTGAAACATTAGTTTATTAAAATACTGTCAACAGTTTTCTCATTTCATATTTTTATGCCATTATACAGTTTTATTTGCTAGTAGAAACTTTTTTTTTTTTTTTTTTTTCAAACTAATCCTTTCATTTTTAAATAGTTAACCATTAAAAGATATGGCTTTGATTTAATATTTTGTTTTTATATTTTTGTTGCTAAATGGTCAAATGAAAAAAAAAAAAAAAAAATAATTTTTAAAGATTTTTAAGTTTGTTACCAAGGTAAGTATTGAGTATATATAAGTATTTGAAGCTAAATTTGTGAATTAAAAAAAAAAAATATATATATATATATATAATGTTTTATATTCATCTTATGACAATGTTTTTAATTCATCCTGGAAGTAATGTTTATTGCTGAACTGTTTGCTATAAGTTAAATCTGATGAAGAAAATGAAAGCAAAAGAAATCTTAACACTTTTTGTCTTTAACACAGTAACACTGGATTTGATATAGCCACTTGTCATGCACATTGAGTTTTCAGCCTTTTGATCACATTGAGGTTTTCATTCTACAAAACTCATTTTCCAAAACTCCATTTGATGATATTTTGTATTAAAAAAGCAAACTGGAAAGGCAAGGAGACTTGTTGTTGTTATTTTCCTGCTCGTTCCATTTTGCCCTGATTTTTCTAAAGCTATTTTTCTCCTCCTAAAATTTGATATTTGATATCATTTGTCATTGTTGTGGATGTTTTTCCCCTCTGATAGCTTGCCACAGTTATTCTGGCAGTGTCACTAAATGTCCGTAAGCATTGGAATTATTATCTAAAATACCTTTCTCAGTGATCCTTCCTTGATTCCTCATTTTCTTGAAAAATAAATCATTCCTCAGTGATTACCATTGGTTATTTCTTCTTGGAAATAATCTGGCAATCAGGAATGTCTATCATTTTTTCTAAATATTTTATTTTTTATTTATTTTGATTTTTGTTTTAAAAAAAAGATTCTTTTTTTCTTACCCAACATTATTACTATAGACACATACCTACTTCATGTTCTGGCATAGAACACTGTAATTCTCTCTTTTTTGGATCCGTAATAGCATTGCTTGAAATGCTCAATTTCTTCATTAGGCCATTCCTCTTTGTTCTATAACAACTTCATCTCATTCCCATGACACTAGTTCTTATGTTCTAGTATTCATTCTCTGTTTAGTGTTTTAGAGCAATTATATTTAATCTGTCCACCTTGTTCCCTTTCTATCTTTTTATCTGATGGCTTGTCTGTGGCCGCTTTATGCAACCTTTTCTTAAGACGTTGGCCCCTTGTCATGGTTTCAGCGCTCCTCCAGAGGCAAAGAACGGATCATCCGCCCAAATGACAGGAGAAGGCCACAGGGAAGTAACCCTACTACTACTACTACTACTACTACTAAAAAACGGGATCCACAGTACTCTCAAGGTCGTAAAGACCAATCTTCCAATAGAAGACAGCGTGATACTTCAGGTAAAGTAATAACTGGTTTTTCCTGCTGACATCTGCTTTGTTGGTTGTTTACCAATGAGCGATCAGCTACAGATGAAATGTCACAAAGCATGTTGTTTCCGCTGCTTCTCTTTCCCTCCTCTCTCCTACCCTCTTACAACTATTACTTTTTCTTCCTTTCTCTCTATTTCTCTTTTACTTTCTCTCTTTCTCTCTCTATCTCTCTCCCTCTCTCTTTCTGCCTGTCTTTCTCTTTCTCTTGCATATGTTTCTGGCAAGTTTATCCCTTTTTGCTGAGTCTGAAGTGATTCACCCTGTCACTATTTTCAGTGGCTGTAAGGGTAACAAATCACCCTCTGTTTAAATTGTGTGTTTCTTTTATATATTCACATTTTATGAATGTATAAATCATGCTTATAGTTTTATAATATTCCCATATGTGAAATGCATTTAGATTTCTTTTTACTAAAAGTGCTCGGCTAAATTCCTATCCACTTCTATCCCCTCTTCACATTCTGATTTTCTTTAAAGTTCAATTAAGTAAGACAGCACCAAACACAGTCTGGGTGTAACTTAATTGGATCTTCCTATAAATTCATGGAGAAACATTTCTATATATTTTTCATACACTTTGTGACACACTTGGAAAATTCTAAGCAAGATTCTATTATTTTTGGGGTTGAAAAATTATTTCAAAAATATTTTTTTAAATTGTTTCCTTTTTAAGTATTTTTTTCTTTGTTGCATTCACCATTTACATTAAAGACTGGCTGCCATCCCATCTTTAAGGGAGGAGACACATGTTAGCTCAAGGCCAGCATTTTCTTGCACAAAACTTTTTCTTTTAAATACCTGGTACAAATATTGCCTACCTGTATTCCACACCATCTATTAATTAGGCATAACCCTTAATTGTGCACACAAAATATAGGGTGGTGTGAGTGAGGATAATGCAACCATTTTCATTTATTCTTTCATATTTACTTTTTCATTTGAGAGATTAGAACAAAATGTTTTAATTTCTTTATTAAATGTCCTGAATTGTGATATTTTTTATCTAGACTGTTCATTTCCTTCTCTCTCTCTCTCTCTCTTTCTTTCCTTTTTTTTTTCCCTTGTTCTTTTTTCTCTTTCCATTTCTGTTGGGCTCTTTTTTCTAACTTTAAAATGGTCATCTCATTTTTCATCTTTCTAATCTCTCCTCAATGTGGCAACTGACTCTTTGTATTTATTTTTTTTTTAAATAAAAGAAGCAATACAAACCAAGTTGATTTTTTAAGCATATTTGTAAAAATCCCCATTATGCTTTTATATATATATACACACACACACACACACACACACACACACACACACACACACACACATATAATAGTCTTTATTGTAACAATCATTGTGTTAAAATTTATTATTTTTATTTATTTTTTTTATCCACCCTCAAAGATTTTGCAGAGGTTTTATTTGCTTTATAGACTTAATACTGTTTGATAATTTGCCACCATTGACATTTACAGCGAAGAAAAAGTTGGATGATGATGATGATGATGATGTTGATGATGAGGATGAAGATGAAATGTATGATCCTGCTGAACCAACTGGTGATGAGGTAAGTTTTTGTGGTTTTTAATGATTTAAATTGCCTATGAAACTTTTACATTTAATAATCTGGGAATGATTTAAATTTTCTTCATAATAAAATTTATTTGTAGTAAATATCTTTTTATACCATAGAATATTATCATTAATGCTATGTTTCCTAATGCAATATTGATTAACTAAAGAATTTTTATGAATAGATAATGACCATATAATTTCACAGTGCTGTTTGAAAGTTTGGTAATGCAATAGAAATCACTCACTATGCAGTTTTACTTTAACCCTGGTAGTTGACCCAATCAATAACATTTTCAGATTCTTCAAAATGTTTATGAAACTAAAATAACTTTGTAAGACAGGCCGCAAAGGAATAAAATACAAGCATAAGTCTTACATAGTATTTTGAAAAATATATTTAAAAAAAAAATTCTTTCACTTCTGCTTTTTTTTATTGTTTAATGTAAAATGTAGCTGATTAAAGTAAATATTAAAAGTTAAACATTTATTTTATAAAAGTTCAGTTCTAATTTATAAACAACAATTTTTTTTTTTTCCCCTTAGCAAAATTAACTTTTTTAATTTGATTTTTAAAACAGCATGTCAATTTCCCAGTTAAATCTTTTTGCTCTTATCCACAGGATTAGAGGATCTTGTGATCTATCTACTGTAGATCTTCTGCTGTATAATTTTTTTACAGCTTTTATCCCCCAGCTATGGATTAAATAGTGGTACTTGTATCTGGAAAAATCATTATCTCCAAAAAAAATTGTTAATCTAATATTTACTTGTAAAAAAGATAAAAACAAAATTTTACAATCCAAAATATTTTAACTTTAGATAATTAAGAAAGGGTTAATAATCCATAAAAAAAGCAGAAAAAAAACAGATCAATTATTGCTTTTGTTTGTACTGAAATTTTACTTTCATTTTAAAAAAAATTGCATATTATTTGAAACTTAGTGTTGAACTGAGGATTGTATGTGATACATTCTAAACCCTATGAAATTTCTTTGCAAGAGTTCCTTAAGAATTTGGTTTGCTCTTTGAACTGAACCATGTCTTCTTTTCTGCTAATTTACCTTTCTTTTTCTCACAAATCAAATAATTTTAATCAAAACTTATTGTTTTTGCCATAATAGTGATATTTCCCAGTTGGGCTTCAGACTTTAAGCAGACTTTGTTTCCTTCATGTTCATGCAATATCCTAATTATTTCTATGGCTTTAAACATTAGATGATGTGAACATTTTAGAAAATGAGGCAATTATTATAAACCATCTTAAAACATGCCAGATAAAAGTAGTTCTGAAAAGGTATTTTTAACAAGATGAATATTTTCACAATAGCAAGAACTATATAATGAGTAAATCCCCTTTATTAAATACAGCCTCTCCTCACTTACTGACTTACATGTTTAATGACCACTCGGGATTACGACATGCCCTATGAACTGCCACTGGTAATGTACAATTTGATACAGTAGTTATTTTCATGAAATCGCTGAAAAATGAACATGACATGATAAAAACAGCCTTAAACTTGACGAAAACAAAATTTTATCGTCAAAAGGTTTATGAGGAAAAAAACAAAGTATTTTTTAATTATTTCATTAAATTTTTCTATCCTTTTTAGAACATTCTAACTTTTGATTCTAAAAAATATAAATAAATGTTTCTCTTTGCATTTGAGAGACTACTAAAATAACATAGTAAATTTTAATACTTTTTTTTTTTATTGCAATGGGAAAGATTAATTTGGGAAAAAATAAAAATAATACCCTAAAATTTCATAAATGTACATAAAATTATACTATTATGCACCTTTCTTATGAAATTTTATCTCCCTCAACAGTTATACTTTAATAGTACTTTTAATTTTTCCAGAAAGTAACAATAAATGTAAGGTGAAAGCTGAAGTACTAAAAAAAAAAAAAAATTAGAAATTAAAAAAATATTAGACTGCTGAAAGTTTCTTTAAAAATTATGAGGTAAATAAGCTGGTTCACTTAAAACTAGAAAAAAATTATATCACTTCTGTCCTTCCATACAATAACCTTCCCTCCTTCACTACCAAGCTTCAAATGATTTGATAACTAGATTGTTAGTAATATTAGAGTACAGTATGTAAGAGTCCATTTTTGTGCATAATTTTTGCTTATTGTATTCATGCTTTGAATTGTATTAGTATGTAAAGATTATGCAAAGTTATCAATCATTGTTTGTCTGTCAGCATTATCAAGTTGGAGTTTCCTTTTGCTCATTGTATTTTCATGTTTTGAATAAAATGTAATGATTATGCAAATGAAAACAAAGTTATTGAGTCTTGTTTTCTTTAAACATTTTCTTTATTATGTTATTAGAGCCGTAGGAATGGTGGTGCCACATTATCAAATGTGTTGGATATCATTGATATCATGATAATGTGAAATATTGGTATAGCTCCTCACTTATCGACCAATTCGTTTATTGACCTGGTCATTGGAACAGAATCTAGTCATTAAGTGAGGAGAGATTGTATATCTATAAAATAAGTAAACCAGAAGAGCTCTGCAATTAGTAATCATTGTTCTCTGGAGGCTTGTGTATAGCTGTTTAATGTTGACCCTAAGGAAATGGCAAAATATTTTTGGAGTTTTTGGTTGGATAATCTTATTGGAAGTCACAAAGATTAAAAAAGATATTCATATTGAAAGAACAATGTGCTCTAAAAGTTTATTCAAACTTTGCTTAAATGTTTTTCTTTTCTTTCTCCTAACCAGTATTTAATGTGACTGATTGTTATAAAGATCCCCCAAAACACAGCAGATTATGGAGTCTAACAAATGTTGCAAATCCTGTATAAATTGTGTTTATCCTCAAAATCAATTTTAATACCACATGTTGCTAACTAATGTTTTTGTCTGCAAAGCCAAATGAAAAACAAGGCTAAAAATTGGATTGTTAAAAAAAAAATGTATAAATATTTCTTATCTCTTTGAACCCAAATTGAGTTGGAGAAAATGAAGTAGAAATGAGAGGAGGAACTTTTGATTATGAGGAGGTGGTGCTCAACCCGCTTTCTTAGGTGTCAAATAAATAAATACTAAATTTGTTACTTTTGGATCTCTTGAGTTTATTACCTCCCCTTCCTCCCATAACATCTTTATGGAAATATTTTTGCTTTTGTTATAATTGGAAAGATTTTAATCATTTCCCAACTACCCCATTTGTTTACCCCTACCTTCCATTTTCTGATTTTTTTCTCTCTCTCTCCTCATATTTACCCCCCCCCATTATTTGGCAGATGAGAGTAGTGTAATATGTTTTTTTTCTTTCTCTAATCGGAAAATGGCAGTTGAAGCAATTTCTAATTGGCTTATATACTATTTTATATCCATTTCAAGTCAAATAGTTCAGTTTTTTTCCTTGGATTTTAATCTTTTTTGTAAGCATTTAGGTACTGAACTGTTTTAGTTCAATGAAAGGGTGAAACCTGGGAATGATCACTAGGCTACATTATTTTTATTTTTTTAAATCCTTCATGCAAAAGCTAGGCAGTAAAGTGTTGCTTAAAGCTTAACTTTGGCACTAGTCCACAATGCATAAGAGGTTTATCCAATCAGGATTAAACATTATAACAATCACCTATCCTGTTAATCACTACTCCATGGCAAATATTCTAGCCACCTTTCTAGGGATTACAGAATGGATGACTAAAAGATAGAAACAAACTATTATAATGTATTTATAATTTCCCTTATATTGTAGTTTCTAAATTTGTTGTCTTTGATATAAAGTGAAGATAGGCTCTTTGTTGGACACTCTAGTGCATCTTATTATAAATTTAGAATTTTTGTTTGTCACTCTATCTGGCAGAATTCTAAATTTAATCTTTCCAGATTCAATCAACTGAACACAGCAATGGTGGCTTAACTGTTACAATTGATGGTAACAAGCGTTCTGTCACTGAAGATTGCATTCGAGTAAGTAGTATTCTTTCTTTTCAGTACTCTACTCCTCCTCAATCAGCAAATACTGCAATTCATCAAAGGTATGGCTTGCATGGTTCCAAATAACATTCTGAACACTTCTATTATTTTAGCTTTCTAATTAAGAGCAGGTTCAATAAAAACAATTTAATTCTTAATATGAATCATTTTAGTAACTTTGAATGTATTTCAGGAAAAAAGAAGTTAGATCTCCTGCAGACAGATTATAAATATTTGTGTTCTGTTTTGGTGTTCAATAAGTAAATTTGTTCATTAAAAAAACAATTTTGTTGATGTTTTTCTTTCTTCCTCTAAATCCTCTGGGTTAAATAGAATTGCAGGCTGGCATCTCTTGCATTAAGTGACTGCAGATTCAAGAGAAAGAAAACTGAATTCAAAACCATACTGAAATGGGAGGGGATCTGTTAAGCTATGTTACTCGAGACACATTTGTTAAAGCTGTAGTATATGCGGTGCCCCCCCCCCCCAATCTTTTTTTTTTTCTTTTCTTTTTTAATGACAAGGCTATTTTAACATTTGAGGTGTGCCAAAAAGGTTTGCAAAGAAAATATTTCAAATACAGTAAAATACTTAGGATTTATTTAACAAAAAAGAAATGGATTAAAATGTTTTATTAACAGTTTTTTTTTTTTTTTTAATTGTTGCTATGGATTAGCATTTATTTCTAAATTTAGAAATAGGGTAGATTATTTTGAAATCATTTTGCTGAATTGCCTGATAAGAAATAACTTGTTTGTTTCTCTCTAGGGATCATAAGCCTTCAGAATGTAGTCAATCATGATTCTCAACCCTCTCCCTTTTTTGTCTCTTTAATATCTTGAAACTGCATTGCTACTGAGAGATTTTGAAGAATGCAGCAGGAAACCACTCTACTGTTTCGGATTCAAAGTTGTCTTTCTTCTAGGGTAGTTGCCAACCAAAGGTTAGAGATCCCAGTCTACTCTGCTATTTAACACATAAATGGGTGGGGGAGAAAAACTGGATTCATACCCTTTCCAAAGCTATTAGTGTGAAATGAATGCAAATTATTTCAGCAGAAATTTGAACTTGACTTGCTTTTTCTGTACTCTTGACAATTTGCCTACCGCCCATCTTTCTTTATTTTATTGTTTAAGAAATAATTATACTCCTGGTGAAACCTTATGGTTCTCACCAGTTTGCTCTGCTGCTATAGTCCACAGAAACCACTATTTCTGGCTATACCTGCATGACAGCTCCAGTCACAACAGATGTCTATTTGGGGCTGCACATAATAAATGTAAATTAGTCCTTGGAGGAGCTAAGTCTCTGTTGAGAGAATGAGGCATTGTATCACATCTAGAAACTTTGGCTCTCATGATTACTGGAGGCTCTGTAATAGTGTATTAAATAAGAGTAAGTTTTCTATTTTTCTTCTCTTCAATCAATTTGAGGGGCTAAAGCTGAATGTTTTGCTCATAAATTCTCCTTAAACTCATCTGGAGTACCCTTGCTTAACTTACCACTTAGAATTGAGTCTCTCTTGAGTGATATGCATATAACCCATATTCTATAAGAGATGATAGCAGAAACTATAGAATATGGTTTCTGCTATCACTGCTATCATATTCTGGATCACCACAAAGCATGTGCACCTGATGATATATACCTGTAATAGTCCTTAAGAAATGTGTTCCCAAACTGGCTCCTGCTCTCTCTAAATTCTCTAATAATTGCCTTCCTGCTTCTTTCTTTCTTTTCTGCCTGATGAAAATCTTCATCTGTTATTCCAGTTTCCAACTATCAGTCTATTTGCCTTTTACCTCTTTTTGTGAAACTTCTAGAGGCTGAATTGGTTAAGCATCTCATATTCCAGTGTCTTTTTTTCTGACAAGCAATATGGCTTTTGTTTCTTCAGGTCAACTGCTGATGTACTGATGATAATCATGGAAAGAGTCTATCAAACTTTAGATAAGAATGGTGAAGCTTGGACTGTAGCTTTGGACATTTTGAAAGCTTTTGACTGAGTTTGGCATACAGATCTTCCACACATGTTGAAATGTTATGGTGTCACTGGACAAATATTTGATCTAATCCAGTCTGTCTTATCAATTGCAGAATGAAAGTTAATCCTGAACAGCCACTCTTCTAGATCCTTTCACACTAATGCATGTGTCCCCAGAGCTCTTGATCTTTGGTCCTACTTTGTTTTTAATTTTCATTTTCACGACCTTCCTGATGGCATCAGTTCTCAACTTGGTATCTATGCTAATGACACAACCATTTATTCCTATCTTGATAGTAAGTTTAATCAGTTTGATAAGGTCAAATTGTTGGCTGATGTCAAAAACGGCCTTTAGTCTGTTGTTAACTGGAGCAAAGTATGGTTTGTTAATTTTAAAGCCTCCAAAACTAAGCTGCTTTCTATTAATCATCTGAGAGATCCCTTTGTACCTTCTATCAACATGGCTAATGTAAACCTCCAGGCAAGTAACTTGTTGCATCGTCTTGATCCATTAAAGTGGAAAGACTATATTGAATCCATTGCTAGGTCAGCTGCTAAGAAAGTTGGTTCTTTGTGTCATGCTTAGAATATTGCTGCCAGATATGGTCTGGTGCTCCTTCTATATATTTAGAGATTCTTGATAAAATCCAAAGAAAAATCAGCAATATTCTTCTGATCTGGTATCTTGGTTTCAGTCACTTCCCTACCACCATAAAGTTGCCTCCCTGTGCCTTGTCTACAAGTACTTTTAGGGTAATTGTTTGGATGAGTTCTTCACTATGAGACTATTTGAATTTAACCACAGTGCAAGACTGGTGATGAGGTCTCATCAATTTACAGTTGAATTGGCTATATGTAACTGTAAATTCTATTTCTTTTCCTGCAATTCTCACTTGTGGAACTACTTTCTGGCTCCATACTTTCCAGCCACCTTTAATCTTCAAAAATTTAAATGCAAGGTTAATTGCTATATACTGTCCACTAGATTACTCTTGTTTTGTTATCACTCTTTCATAATGTTTCTGTTTTCTAATTCTTTAAAACCTAGTAACCTCTTGTCTTAGTGGATGTATGGCCTTGCTTGGGGTGAAATTGATTTTAAAAAAAAAAACATTAGTTTTAAGGTATGCTATATTTATGGGTTAAAGTGCTCAATATCAGGAATAGAGCATATGTAAATATAAAAGTGGACATTGATGTCAACACTTGGTAACTACAGTCTTGTTTTATATATATATATATATATATATATATAATAAAAAGGCTTAAACACTAATATTCCATAGTCATAATTTATTCCATTGGAATTGTAAATACGATCCAATTCATCAGACATACAAATTCAAACATTTTGAATTTGTAGGTTTGAATTGGATCATATTTACGATTCCAGTGGAATAAACTATGACCATGGAATATTAGTGTTTAAGACTTTTTATTATATCCTTACTATGTCCTGGACATTGAGTTCTACCTGGATTCTATCCTCTTGGAATTTTTTATTCAAAAAATATATATGTATGTGTATGCATCTATATCTATATATATATATATATATATATATATTGCATATGTATGTTTATATTTACCACTAATATTTTATATATATATATATATATGGTGATTGAAAAGTAAATACCTATTTTATATATGAATAGGTAGCCAGGAGTCCTGACTTAATACCCTGTGACTTTTTCTTTGGGCTTTGTTAAAGGAGCAAGTCTCCTATACCAAACAAAGACTTTGGAAGAACTTGGTGGGTGAATACAATAACTTATGTCTTCCATACCACAAGAGTTCCTGATGAAATCTTGCACCTATATCAAATTTTAAATAAAACCTCATGCTATACGCTTTCCTCTCATATCCATTTCTTGTAAAAATTATATTTGATAAATAAATTATAAGTATTTTAAAATGGGAAGTTACTTTTCAATCACCATGTATATCATATTGATGGGAAAAGGCCCCAAACTTGATAACAGTTGTATCATCAAAATATTTGTTATTATTAATAGGAAAGACCAAAGTATTTTTTGATTTTATTAAATTTTTTATCCCTTTCTGGCATGTTAAAGTTTTGGTTAAAAATCTTGTATTTTTTTGGCATCAGCTGGTGGTTAAAAAATTAGTATAGGGAATTTTAGCATCTTTTTTATGTTAAAAATGCATTGTTTTAGAAATTCTAGGAAAAATCAAATGATTGTTGGATTTTAATGAAATTTTCAGGACTTATTCACAAATGAATGAAATTATTTTTGAAATTTTTTTTTTAATAGAAAATTTCAGTAAAAAAAAAAATGAAAAAATATTTTATTTTTGTATCTGTTCCCCCCCCCCGTCTCTTCATATTGATCTTAGTTAAAAGCAGGATTCCTTGGGGAATTTAAATCCTATTTGTTTTTGTCAAACAGAAACACCATTTAACAAACATCTACTCTGAATCATAAATAAAAGACATAATAAGACTATGACATTATATAATTGTAAAAGCTTTTAATTGCTTTTATAAATAAGATATATTTAGGACACTATTGTCTTAAAAAAATTGTTTTCGATGAATAATGAATTTTTACAAGAATTCTATTCTTTTAAATTTTAATTAGAAAAATTTAAGTTTTAGCTCTTAAAATTCTATAATAATTTCAGCCTTTTAGATGATTCTATTACAAAGTGGAAACTATATTTTCTAATCATAGATGGAAAAGATTAATACAAATCATCAAACACCAATATTTAAACCAGGCATTTTGAATTTTTTTGTATGTGTATAAATCTGCTGATTTTTGTAAGTATGGGCAATGACATCAGAAAATAAGTGATAAGTATAGTTAATTTAAAGACAACATTTTTAAAATTGAATAAAACATTAGGTTATGGAGAATATTTTTCCAACATTTTTAAGATTACTGAGTACTTAAAAATTATATATAAAAAAAAAAAGTGCTCACATCATTTTCTTAAATTATGTTTTACAGATAGTCTCTGTAGAAGAAGATCAGGCTGTCAACATGTCAAAACTGCTGTGAGGCTAAAATATTCATTTCTGCAATATTTTAAACTTAAAGTAAATAATTATTTCAAATTAGATTAATTATACTTTAAATCAGCTAATATCCCTTAAATAAATTTTCAGAAAATTATTTTTTATTTTTAGAAAAAATTTTAATAAAGAGAATTACATAGTGATGAAAGACAACTAAAATCAGTGCTAATCAGTTATTTTAGCAAAAAAAACCCCAAAAAACTTCCAGTCAATTCAAATTAGTTTTTGAAATACAACAAAGTATTTTACTTATTGGAAATATTAAATTAAATCTATTAGCCTGAAATTAAAAGTAAAATAAATGCTTCAAGATTTTTTATTTTTCAAAATTCATTTTAAACCTTAGGTATTGTATTTTGGGGTGTGGCACCTAATAAATATATATATATATATATATATATATATATATAAACTTTTATTTTTTCCATGATCCATTCATGAGTCAAATGTCTGATAAACTACCAATTTCAATTGTATCTAACAAAAAACAAGAAAACAAAACTTGTTTCTCATTTGTTGGATCTAAGAGAGAATGTAGAAGATGACATGGATTTCTGAAGAAAATTAATGTTGTCTTCATTATTGACTTTTGTAAATCACATTGATATTATTATCAACTTTGTCTCTTGTGTGTAAAAATGTTCTTTTTGACCCTAAAGATTTGGATGACTTTCTTTTTCAGGATTCTGGAAGTGATGGTGAGAAGACAGATAACTCTGATAGAAAGTCTCAATATTTCTGTCATGCCTGTATGGTGGAATGTTATAATAATAAGGTAACAAGCCATTTTCCCTATTTCAGCCAATCTGATAGCTTTTCCTTTTCAATAGAATCTCTCTATCTCTCTCTCTCTCTGTACATCTATATATATATATATATATATATAATATCACTTACTTATGAATTTTTTTCTGTTGGTAATGAAATAAGCAGAAATGGTATTAATGTGCTGAAGTATCAAGATTTATCACTAATTGAGAGTATAACACTAGTTTTGTATCAAACTTAGAATAAATAAGTAAATAAAAGCAGCTATTTTAGTGTTTGTGGCTAGCTAATCTTTCAATTTATGTATTATCCCATTTCTTTTAGTTGCAAATTGTCTTATAAATAAAATCTCGTATAACTTTAAAAAATAAAACAAAACCAATGTGGATTTATTTTGAGGATTATCTCTTTTGAATATTTACTTTTCTTCTTCCCTTTCACAATTATCACTTATCTGCACACAAGGTTTGATTTTATTAAGCAAGTCAATGTTTCTCCGTAAACTTAGTATTAATCAACCAGAATTGGTTAACTTATAACTAAATCTAAAAAATATTGGCCATGGAAGACTTTGAAAACACTGTATTCCATTACACAGGTTAATATCTGCCTCTTGATAGTTCTGTAACCTTCATCTGTTTTTCAGTTATTCATTTTCTTAGGTTAACATTTCTATTTGATTGACTTGAACATGCAGCAATTTATTATTGTTTTCTATTTTCACATCTCTTTTTAAAGAGGCATTACACGTTTTTCCATTGGATTAATATCAGAAGAGGCTGGGGACAATTCTTTTACTTTGTTGTCTTTGGGTAGAATGTAAAGAAGCATTGCCTTGCATGAATATATTTGGTTGTGACTTGTGCCTTGCATAAAAAAATCTTGTTCAAGAACTTAAATAATTCTCAGCATTTACACTGAACTGTCATCCAATTTAAAGGGACCAACAATTCTACTGCTTACACTCCTCTTTCCAAACATTACTCCACCTGACTCTGTTATCTTCTAAATTATGTGCTTGATTATTTTCATAAAGGACTCAACTTCTAACCAAGTTGTCAGGTTCAACCAAACTAGTTCTGTATTCCTCACTAAAAATTACTGTTGAAAATCAGTTTTCATGTACTTTGCCTAACATGTATTTCTTAGATGTTTTATTTACTTAAAGGTGGTAGTTTGATTGTTTTAATATTCTGTATCTTTTTTTTTTTTCTTTGTTTACATTAACACTACCAATTCCTTAAAATATTTTCTACTTGGTTAATCCACTTTTCTTGCTTATTACTCTTAATTTTTCTCAAATCTCTTTTTGTAACTAAAGTTCAGTTTTTTTTTTTTCTTGTTATCTTTCCAATGTTTTAAGTTTCTTTTTTGATTTTTCAACATTTTCAGTTTCTATCACTCAATAACTTTATAAATGTTCTATTTTATGTTTGTTTATAGAATGATGAACAACCCTCATGTTGCATAATAAAGTCTCACACCATCAAACAAGTTATTGTCAGTATTTCTAATAAAGACAGATTTAAGCTGATATTCACATAGTTTTCTTCTATGTGTTCTGGGTCATCATGGCTCTCTATAACTTCCTGTCCTTTGTAGCTCTTAGTAAAGTTTGTCTTTTTGCTATCCTTCCTCAACCTTATCCAAAGCAACCATTCACACAAGATCATTAGGGTTATTTGCTGCTTTCCTCTCTTTAATATATCCTGTGAGCTTCAAATTCTCCAAGCCCTCTTTCCTCATATGTTTTCTTTTCTACTGTCTTTTACTTATAATAAATATATCCTGGAAATTTTACCAGTATCAGTTGGTTAAAACTAATATTATAGTTGAAAAATATTGACTTGCAGAATAAAATCTAAAATACTATATATATTTATTTGGTCAAATATCTTGTTCCAACTTTTTTTTTCTCATTGTGTTAATATAAAGCAGCGTATTACTTAAAGTTTCTATAAAAAAAACTATCAAATATCATTCACTAGTTCTTAATTGTTATGTCATATTCAAATATTTGTCAGTTGCTGTAAATAGCAAACATTATCAAGTTATTTCTATTTTCATTTAAACACATATGTATTAAAAAAAAAAAATCATTACAGTTTTTTTGTTTGATGGTCAAATCTTTCCATTAATTTTGAAACCTAAATTTCTGGTTGTGTCGATTCTATTAATGCCGCTGTATTTCCCTTTATTATCTTTAAAAAAAAAAAATACATTTTAGATTTCTTTTTTTTTTTTTTTTTTAACTGAAGGCTTTAAATACATCTCTTTTATAGGTTAATTTGGCCAGAGATGAAATCACACTAATTGAAAGTTGATTAATAGAAGTGGATTTAAATGACTATCACCAAACCTCGAGCAATCATTTTGTTGAGTTGATCTGTGAAATATATGATACTCTAGCTATTGTACTACAATAATGTCAAAATAAGAAAGATGATCATTGAAATAGTCCTTAAAACTGTTTTGTTTTTATTTACAATTTTGTTTTTCACTTTAATTTGACCTTTTTATTATTTTACCATTGCATTTTTTAAAAATGAATGTTCTATTTGCAAAGAAACTAGACAATGCAGTGTATGTTTTAATTTTAACCCTTTGGCTGAGTGTGGGTAATTTTTGCAACATACCTTTTCTTTTCTATTTACCAGGATTTTCTTGTCCTATTCACTTACAAAGAAAATAAGGTGGAAAACTTTCCTTTCCATTGACTTTTTTTTTCCATCTTGTTTCAGTATTTCAAAGTTTTCCACATTTCAAACAGTTTCTTTTACTTAACAAAGGTTCAACTTTTGAACTATTTCTCATTACAACTATTTTTCTCAGGTTTTCTATCTTTTTTGCCAAATATTTTTTACTCTAATATTCCATTTCATTTTCATCTAAAACTGCCAAAACTTTTCATCTACTCCATTACCAAATGTATTGTTTCAATCTTTCAGCATTTGTTTTGCTTTCAACTATATGACTAATGATTCATTGTGTCATTATCAATTGTCTCTCTTTTCGATGTAGTGTATTATTTCATTTGGTTTTTGTTTTATGTTTTTTATTACTATTTTGAACATTTTTTTTTTTTTTTTTTCATCTTAGATCTTTAAATTTTTTGTATATATAATGATAATTTATACATAATTATTTCTATTTTAGAAAACAATTCCATTTTTTAACTTTTTAACATACTTATCAATTTAGTTCTACTGAAATTGAAATAATTCCTTAATATTGTTTTTCACATTTGGTTGTAATTTCTCACTCCTTTTTGTTACTCCTTCATTGAATAGTTTTCCTTTTTGGTATAATGTCTGTCAGATTTGTTGATCTAGATTCTCATCTGCATATCAGTATGTATGTTCATTTGTACAAAAGCTTTTCTGCTACATGCCTTGACAGAAAGCAACAAAATTAACTGATCTTTGGCCATGTTTTGAAATTTTATTCCTAACCTTATTACCAATGTTCAGTTGACATTTCCTATATTGAAATCTAGATATTTTCTTGGAAAATTCCTCACAAACATCTCATTTGTTTTTATTTTCATTGTTCTAGGACTTGAATATTGTTGAAATGGAAAGTAATTTTTCATTTTAGTTTTGTATTATATTCAAATTTGGGTGCAAGATTTTGAAAACTTGGAAAATTTCCAAATTGTTAGAATAAAATGAAATGAATTTCAAGAGTTGGGCTAGTCTACAAAAATATTACATAGAAGAAAAGTAAGCACTGGGGTCACTTGTGAAAAATGTTTACAAGGAAACTTATGGAGTGTATTTTTATGACTAAAAAACTATAAAAAAAAAATATCCATAATTTATATTTGCATTTGGTTAGAGATAGGTTTGCATGTGTATATAGACGATTTTTATGTATGTATTGTTTTTTTTTTAAATTTTTCTTTTACATATAAGCAAATATATGTGTATAGATTTAAATAAAATTATTATTTTAAAAAATTACAAATTTACAGATTGAGATAGCTTTTATGGTAATTTAAGTGTATGTCTGCATGTGTGTATATATAAAATATTTGTACAAACAAAAATTCAACATGGACTCTCTTCTCAGGGGTGGATTATTATACCTCTTTTTAAAACTTTTTTACAATATGTCCTATTTGAAAAACTGTTTTCCCAAAGACTAAATACTTTTGCTCTATAGATGAGGCTTTACCAATATATCTACACAAACTAAACTATTAGATATAAGTGAACTAAACAAAACCTAGCATATAATTGAATTCATTAAGAAACAAATAATGGCTTACATTTCATGATAGTCTATTAATTCAAATTAGTACCAGTTTAAAATTTACTATAAGTTGATAAAAATAGCATAAATTTTTACCAATATCACAACAATAAAAATAGATTTTTTTTTTTATTTAAAAGCCCATAGAATTTGCAACACCAAATATCTAAGAAAAATATTTTTAAAATCTTTCATCATCCTAGTTAGTTCCTATATAATGCTAAAAGAAAAGCATACAAAATCCACAAAACCAAAACGAAAATATAAATGTTGCTATTGAAATAGATTTAGCTCAAAATGATTAGACACCTTTAAAAATAGTTTAAAATTGAATGAGTTAAAAATAAAAAGCTAATGTTACATCAGAAGTAGTTTAACAGAATATAAACACTACCCTCCCGATCAATGCAGTAGCAAAACATTCCAAGCTTTAAAGAAAAGACTATGAAAAATTTAAGTTACACGCTCAATGAACTTCTGTGCTAGAGAAGTGTTCTTGATCACAATTTTGATCTGAAAAGTGTAGTTTTAATAAAAGGTGAATATAATTTATGAAGACTAATTGAAAGTGCTATAATTTATGCATCATCCACATATATATCTTTTAAAAAAGAGAGAAACCGCAAACGTTTTTGGTTATAATGTGAATTTCTTTTAGTATATATATTATGTTATTCTTCATATTTCTGCTATAAATTTTCCTTTATGTTCTTTTAATGTCTAATTGTTCATTTTCTGTATTTGTTTGTGATCCTTGAACTCCTTTCTTGACTGTTGGCAAAAGTCAATTTCTGCCTAAATGTTAATAAACCATTAGGTTTGGTATGAGAGGTGGTGATGATAGATGTGTTGATAAGGGATGTCTTCCTATCTCTC